>OV651815.1:768454-985954 GCA_927349885.1 Psylliodes chrysocephalus
CGATGAACGCGGCCAATTAAAAATTGTAAAGTTGGTTGCATACATTTAACCATCATAATAGACCTAGTACCTACTCGATTTCTGTAAAAGAATCGAATCAACAATTTAGCTAATAGAAATCAGGACTTTTACTGATTTAAAATCTTTAATCTAAAAGTGAATACAAATAATACAATTATTCTCAGTTAATCATTCATGTGCAGGCTTGTGCGAAGTTGCGTTGGTGACTCGATACTTCATATGCAATCGAAACCGGCCATTAGAAATTCGATATTTTCGATTATTTTTTCGCTATTTTAACTTTTTTCATTTCGTTCGATACATTTTCACATGGCGTTGGTTTTAACTCGGTTTAGCTCGTTTGGTGTAGTGCGTTGTGCACATGTGATTTTCAAACTTTAAAAGCTTAGTTTCCATATGGTCTGTGGTTTCCATTGGTTTCCATACCATTTTTGTCAGTGGAATACTCATTTTGTGTTGTTGTCACCGTTACCGTTGACCGTTCTCTGACGTAATCGTTATTTGTCATTTTACTGTAGAGCAATGACGGGGATTACCCTAAATCAGAATTTTTCCATAATTTATTGAGCATGCTATTGACTGAAATAGTTTCATCATTGCATGAATTATTTTCGAAACCTATAACTGTAGGTTTATTATAGGGTGAGTACTTAATTTTTAGGTTAGTTGTTTACAATTAAAGCTTTTCTTAACCTTATTTTAGCTGTTAGTAAGGCAATGGAATTTATTAAGCACGTAATTGGACAAGAAACTGTATATATTTCGAAGTTAGAACCCGTAAATAGTAATTACGTGCTTATCGGTTTCAAGGATTCACTGCCCGTTTTAAGCAGTAGCATAATGGAATCTAAACCAATGCTTAATGCAAAAACCGTAAAAATTGAAGTTGGTAATAAAGGAGAGAAATATATAATGTTAAATGGAAAGAGAATTAAAATTCTGGCGAAATCTGAATTACCAAAAAACAGTCAAATAATCAAAATAGCTACAGCTGTAAAAAAGAACAAGTTTCAGATTATTCCAAGTCAGTTAAAAAATGAATATGAGAAGTTTAATCTACCAAATCTTTTACCTCGTCGTGTTCCAGATAAGAATATTATTATGCCACAGTTATCATCAACAAATCCAATTGAAAACATGGTTTTGAAAATCCCCGTCAGTAATTCAGAACCTATCAAACCAAACACAACTGATAAGCACAGTATTGCTCCAGATAATATAAATTTAAAAATGGTTCACACAGAGAATACAAGTGGAAATGGTAAAGCAAAGAAGAGATTGGTGTTAAGTAAAAGTGTAATTGAGAATAGTGCACAAAGTAGTCAGTGTGGTGCTTTAGATTTAACAAAAAGTCCAACTATGAAGGCAGATAAGGGTGTACAAACTGAAATAAAAACAACATGCAGTATAGATATACAGACAGAGCCTCAGGATGATTTTGAGGCACTTTTAAAAATGGATTTATCATCTATATTAGAAGATTCAAATTTTATGTCTCCTATAGCTCAAAAAAGTATTGATGAAAATTTGGATGCTAGTATTATAGATGAAGCATTTAGTAATTGCCCTAAAGTATATACACCTCTTACTACTTTTAAAAATAATAATAATAATAGAACAGAAGAGACTTTTTTTAAAGAATTACGTGCTGCACTGCAGGCTGATGATAAAGGAAATATGTAAGTAAAATTTATTGTAATTATATTGTTGCAGGATTTAAGTACTTGTGAGTGTTTTTGACAATTCAAATTTTATATTAAAGTAGACATGGCAAATTAGTATACAGGGTGGGCCACCGAAAACCTTTAACCTAGGTTTTTTACGTATTGATGCAAAAACAGCTATGACTGGTCAATTTTTGTTTGGAGAGGGACATTTTTTTCTAGTTGCAATATCGACACTTCAACAACCCTCGAGCAACCCCTACAATTTAAATATTGAAAGGGTAATTTGGGTTACTTCTGATTTTAGCACCCTCTAGCTTGATAAAAAACTGTTGTGTGTTGTAAAGTGACAATTCATTTGAAAGCTAATATTACTAATTCAAGGTACTTTCATAACAATCTAAATATCCTCGGTATACTAGATACATAGGAAGTAAACCGTGTTTGATTTTATAAATAAAAATTAACGCATTCCATAATAAGAGACTTTTGATTGGCATCCACCTCAAAGTTTCAAGTATTAGATTAATGGAAGCATATTCTGATCAGGATAATATTATTCGCATAGCCCTATTCTGCAGCTTCTCTAGTCGGTTCAACTCATTTTGATTTAGTAAAAAGAGTATTGTAGAGCAATAATTAAAGTGAGGTAGATTTATAGTCTTATATATTATACATTTAGTCCACTGAGATAAGCCAAATGAACTTCTAAATAGGAAATTTAACTTGAATGCAATAGTTTTGATAACAGAGTTGGCATGATCTATGTAAAAAGTATTAACTTCTAACATCATTGTCATTCAAAAAAGGAGGAGGTTCTTAATTCGTTATAATATTTTTTTTTTATGTATGTTCAGTGATAATTCTTTGACACGGTATCCAATTTCAATGATTCTTGTTTTGTTAGAAAGAGGATACTTCAGGGGTGGTTCCTTATAAATTTGGTTAAAGTCTAATAGTTGGGACCATTAGAAAATCCTCAAACTCTTAATTTTTTATGTATGTTTAGCAGTAATTCTTTACCATCTTATCCTCTATGATTCTTTTTTTGTTAGTAAGGGGGTACTTCAGAGGTGGTCCCCTATAAATTTGGTCAAGATGTGGTGATGGCATCTGCACTAGTTTGAAGTTGGTTTTTTAAAATTACTTTTATAACTTGTATCACGTGACCAATAAAGTCTAGAGCGTTTGTTTATTACATCTACATTTAAATTTAATCCGTTAATCCTCTATCACCTGATAAAAAATTCACAACATCTCAGATACATCCGATGTGGATATTCAAACACAGCATAAGAAGTTCATTAGTGTTGACCTTTTTTTGCAATGTTTGTACCATTTCTGCTGAGAGTTGGTCAGTAAAATTGTGAATTCTAAATATTCATCTTAGAACCCAAAAAACATAAAAAAACCTAAACTTGCAGAATTTTCACATTTTCGTTTCTTTTTTTAACCAAGCTGCAAAAAATTTCTTGCCGACCCTGGTGATTTCTTAATAATTTAGTCTTAATACCATTATTCTCAATTATTTAATTTTAACCATTAAGTATCTATCTATGTTTATTTTGATACTTTATTTTTTAAATAAAGTATTTTGTTAATTCCAAATTTTTATTGCTCAGTCCAGTTCAGCTTTTAATTAAAAAAATTCAAAATTTTAATCTAATGTTCCTATCTTTTTAATCTATCAAAAAGTTGCACACTGTTATGTAGATAATATTCCTGGTAATATTTTAATTATAGATTGAAACATAATCCTGTAATACTTGACTTACCTCCTTTCTTTGTAATTTGCAATGTAATAGTGTTGTGAATTATTGTGGGAACCCCTTGATACTTATGTGGAAATGTGATAAAAAATAGTGCTTATCTATCATTTTTTTGTATTTAGTTATATCTTATCAATAAATAGTTATAAGAATTATTTCTTAAAAAACTTAGATACAGGGAATCAAATTCAGATTAGAAAGTTGATAACATTTTATTTTAATTTCCTTTATGGTTTACTGAACATAGGGATACCTACAGAATTTTAACTTAAAACCTATGCCATATTTTTAGGCTATTTTAAGGCTATTTTTATACCCTATTAAAAAATGTTATGCTCGTTTTTTTACAAAAATCATGGTGCTCTGCTAGCTTCGAATGAAGTCAGCAGAGCACCTCAGTTTTTTTAAGTTTTTTATCAAAAACGACAGCATATTTTTGGCTATTTTTAAGTTCTTAAAATATACAAATTTTCGAAAAAAAAATAGTATTTTTAAAAAAATACAGGGTGCTTTGCTAGCTTCGAACAAATCCAGCAGAGCACCTCAGTTTTTTAATGCTTTTTTCAAAAAATAACCAGATCACATTTTTAGGCGATTTTTAGGCTATTAAAATATTATAACACTACTAAAAAATTGCTATTTTTAAATAAAGGTGCTTTGTTAGAACAAAGTCTATCCACAATAGATCTGAAAAGGTCGAGGTGGGGGAGGCCACATGACCCTCAGTCCTAGAACAAAGTCTGGAGAGCACCTCGGTTTATTTATTTTTCTCAAAACAACTGATTAGCCACATTTTAAAGCTATTTTAAAGCTATTTTTTAGCTCTTGAGATATTACAAAACTTAAAAAAAAAAAATAAGTGGTATTTATTAAAAAATAACAGGACTGCTAGCTTTGAATGAATCTAGCAGAGCACTTCAGTTTTTTAAAACTTTTTTCTAGCTATTTTTAGGCTCTTGAAATATTATAAAAGTTTAAAAAAAATAGAATTTAAAAAAAATACAGACTGCTTCGAACGAATGCAGTAGAACACCTTAGTTTTTTAAAGCTTTTTTTTAAACAATTACACCAAATTTTTAGGATATTTTTAGAATATTGAAATATGAAACTTTAATAAAAATAACTGTTATTAAATCATACAGAGTGCTTTGTTGGAAGAAAGTCAGTAGAGCGCCTCAGTTTTTTTTTTTTTTTTTGAAACAACTACTTCTGCCATATTTTTAAGCTATTTTTAGACTCTTGAAATATAACAGTTTTTGAAAAAAAATTATTTTTTTTTTAAAATATAAGTAGTGTTTCTAGCTTCGAACGAATCCAGCATAGCACCTCGGTGTTTTAAAACTTTTTTCTAAAAACTAATTTTACTATTTTTTTTCGAAAAGTTTTATGTTTCAAGAGCCTAAAAATAGCTTAAAAGTGAGGCATTAGTAGTTGTGTTAAAAAAACTAATGAACCGAGGTGTTGTGCTGACTTTGTTCCAACAAAGCACCCTGTAATAATAAAAAATACATTTTTTTTTAGAAAAATTTTATATTTCAAGAGCCTAAAAATAACCTATACATGTGGTATGGTTTTTAGAAAAAAGCTTTAAAAATCGAGGCTCTGCTGGATTCGTTTAAAGTTTGCTAGCGTCAAACGAATCCTGTACTTGTTGAAAAATACAATTTTTTTCGAAAAGTGTTATATTTCAAGAGCCTAAAAATAGCTTAAAAATTTTGGTGTGGTTGTTTTAGAAATAAGCTTTAAAAACCCGATGTGCTCTACTGGCTTAGTTTTATAATACTTCAAGAGCCAAATCATGGCTTAAAAGGTGGCATAAGTAGTTGTTTTTAAAACAGAAATTAATAAACCAAGGTGCTCTGCTATCTTTGTTCCACAAAGAACCCGTATTATTTAAACACGGCAATTTTTTAGTTAAGTTTCATAATATTTCAAGAGTCTAAAAATAGCATACAAATGAGGTGTGATTGTTTTTAGAAAAAAGCTTTAAAAAACCTAGGTGCTCTGTAGACTTTGTTAGAACAATATTATTTAAAATTAGCAATTTTTTTAGTAATGTTCTATAATATTTCAAGAGCCTAAAAATTTGGTGTGCTTGTTTTTAGAAAAAAAGCTTTAAAAAACCTTTGTACGAAGCTAGCAAAGCACCCTGTATTTATTAAAAATAATAAGTTTTTTCGAAAAGTTTTATAATATTTTAAGAACCTAAAAATAGTCTAAAAATATGGTGTGCTTGTTTTTAGAAAAAAAGCTTTAAAAAACCTTTGTACGAAGCTAGCAAAGCACCCTGTATTTATTAAAAATAATAAGTTTTTTCGAAAAGTTTTATAATATTTTAAGAACCTAAAAATAGTCTAAAAATATGGTGGGGTTGTTTTTAGAAAAACGCTTTAAAAACTGAGGTGCTCTGCTAGATTTATTAAAAGTTAGCAAAGCTATTTAAAAATAATATTTTTTCGAAAAATTTTAAAATATTTCAAGAGCCTAAAATAGTCTAAAAATATGGTAAAAAAACTTAAAAAGTCAGCAGAGCGACTTCGTTTGAACTAGCAGAGCACCTTGATTTTTGCAAAAAAACGAGAAGCATACAATTTATGAATAGAGTATAAAAATATCCTTAAAATAGCCTATAAATATGGCATAGGTTTCAACTCAAAATTCCCTAGATGCTCTTCTGCCTTCTTTGGCATAATTTAGGCATAATTGCTACAAATAAAAGAATGAGATTTTCAACAGATATACATATTTATTGGTACCCCAATTTTGTTTCTGTACCAACATAAATCTGTTACTTTGTTCCACTGCAAATAACAAACATAATCAAAGGTAATCTAGTTGAAAAATTAATTTAAAAGTTTATTCTTCACAAAAAAATGAAGATTGGATTGACTGGCTTTTGTGTTTACAGGATATTTATAAAAAAAATTTAACTTAACAGTCTGATAATAATTCTTTTTTGATGCGTTGAAGTCCCATTGAGACTCCGCACTGGTCTCTGGGGGTGGTGTAAGAAGCCATTCCCATGATTGACCAATGTTGTAGGCTTATGGAACATTACCTGTTACAATTACACTTGGTTGCTGTACTCAATAGCTTCACTTTTTGCACACCATATATGAAAGGAGAATATTCTTACCCTATCGTCATCAAAAGTGAAGCATTGATATTGTTTTATGATATTATCTAATGAAGAAAGTGCTTTTGGTAAGTAATCTACAAAATATTGGAATTTGGCAGGTATGATTTGGGTTAAGCTGATAATTTTTATTCAGTCATCATTAAATATAGCTGATTATTTCAAGTTTACAGAATTTTACAAAAAATATTATTTTTAGGTTTTTACATTTAATATAAGTCAAATGCATATTCATGTGTTTAGATCAATTCAAATACCACTTTCTTGTTTCATCAGGTAAAATAATATACCTACAATTCACTCACTTACTAATGAACCCCAGAAATAACAGTTTGTGTGAAGAAGGGGTGGTTATTATTATCTTCTCTCTTACAGGTCTATTGTTTTTCGAAACAACTTTTAGTCCCTTATAGTTGGTACATTTGTTTTTCAAATTGGAACAATAATAGTAGATAACTTGATTCTTCGCTTCTTCAGCATTTTTTCCTTAGCTCAACCAGCAATCACGTTCATTTAGGGTTGGAAAATATCATGACAGTTATAAATATCAAAATATCGGATCTTTATATATCTCAGAAAAACAGGGTCGTCACTTTTAATTGAAATGTATCACTATCTCATAAACCATTGGTATAGTCTCGGAAACACACCAAGTCCATTCGATTTGTTTATTGTTTAAATGTAAAAAGGATGAAACAAAAAGTTACTAGATTTTGGCACAATAGTTATAATGACTCGATTATTTAAACACGATATGAATAACGAAAAATATTTATTAACGAAAACAACTCGAAGTGAACCCTTTCGAGACAAATTACAGACTAATATTTTATATTAGCGAAACAAAGCCATCGACAATAACGTAACCCTCTATGAATCAACTATGCGTCATTATCGGCTACACGTTAAAGAATGTGTCTTCAAGTAATACAGGGATGTTCCAAAGTTCGTAACATAGTGATCAACTGATCAATCACAAACTTTAATCTTAAACGTAGTTTCCTATTTTAAGAGACACACATCTATTTGCGAGGGTCTTGGAAAGAGGTACAATCAAATGGCTGTAGAGGTATTAAATATTTCGCAGACAACTATCTATAGACTTGGTAAACCAACAAATTCTGATTCAGAGTATGTGAAAATGTCTAAAAAGTAAGCCAAAGTAAAACAAGTCTATTCTATTCTTTGATATTAAGTAAGTTGAGGCAAGTTATATATAAGATATACCAAGGTGCCCAATGAAGTCGTTACATAAACGATTTTCGGAAGAAATGCCTGATGTGAAATGTTCTGCACAGTCAATTTTTACATGGGTTCAAAAAATTGGCTTTCGCTTTTAAAGAAGTAACAGACAGTTTTAATTGGAACGAACATCGATTCAGTTAAAAAAATGTCGTTTTTAAAAACGAGATAGAGCTGGTTAACTTTAAGCCTATATTTATGGATAAGACGGAATATAGCAAGGGAAGTGATACAAAAAGTTGGCAAGATGGAACGATGGCTACTGCAACTAAAAAATAAGAGATTGCATTCAATACATAATTGTCCATGGTGGCAATGAAGAAAGGTTTATAAAAAATGCACACCTTATATTTGAAAAGTCAAACAAAAAGTGGGGATTACCATAACAATATGAACACAGAAAATTTGTTAAAATGATTTAAGACGAAATTTATACCTAGCCTTCTTTGATTATAATGGATAATGCTATTAATCGCGATACGTGGAACCAATTCCATGTTATAGTTGGACAAAACATAAAATGGTTGCAGGGAAAGAACATTAATTATCCAATCAATGGTATGAAATATCAGATTTGGGAAGTTGCACGTAAAAATAACTACGTAAACAATTCCACCTAGATATATATGTTTAGGAATATGGGCATAAAATATTAAGAACTCCTCCATATCACTACCAGTACAATGGCGATAGAGATGGTGTAGTCACAGCGCAAACGGTTTTATGACGAAAAAATTTTAACTAAGTCGTCACCGGAAGATATATTTCAGACTTGGTCAGAAGCTTTGAATAATGTTACCGATACTGAGTAGGACAATTATGTAAGACACACTAAAAACATAATTGTTTCCGATTAGGAAAAATACAAGCAATTAGATGTTTCTGATCTCAAACCAATTATTATTAATTTAGGTACAACGGCAAGTAGTGATGAGTCTAAATCAGAATCCACTTGTGAAGAAAATGATATTAATTTAAAAAGTGTATATGAGTTATCCAATAAATATTTTCTGTGCCTCTTGTTATAATATATTTTTTTTAACAAAGAATCTGTTTCACTAATTTGCACCTGTTTTGGATTATCTTTAAAAATAACGCTAAAAACCAATGTTCGGCTGGAAAATTGATTTATAAAGTACGAAAGTAAATTTTTCTAGTATTTGTAGACAAAATGTAAAACGCAATCTTAATTTTTTCAAAGTGACTTCTTGTATTCGTATAAACGCACCTTAATACGCTGCTAAGCCCAACTGAAATAAGAAGACACATGCAAACTATAACTAAAAATGCGATACTCTTAATATGTAAATTCAAAATACTTTGAAACATGTCTATTTATTTATGAAGAGTACCTACAATTCCAATTTTTAAGTTCCTACCATACAAACTTTCACTCTCTACACATTTCTTCCATTTTACAATTTCCCCAATTTAACCCAATTATCTTCTTTCCCTCTTTTCCCCTCTCACCCCCCATTTTCTTTCTTTCCCCTCTTTAAATATGAGAATCCAAAAACTTGAAACACACCATTATTTATTTGTGATGAGTAGCTATAATTCCAATTTTCAAGTTCCTATCTATAAAAAAATCGATACTTCCATGCAAACTTTTAACCCCCGTTTCCCCCCTTAAAATGTGAAGAACCAAAAATCCTGAAACACGTCATTATTTATTTATACTCAGTAGCAGTATTTCAAATGTTCATGTTTTACTACCACTATGCAAAAAATTATATCCGACCACTGGCTCTGTGAAAAACAAAAACAAATCTATCCCACGGGAACCGTACATTTTTTCGGGATAAAAAGTAGCCTATGTGCTATTCCTGACTATAATCTATATTTGTGTCAAATTTCATCTAGATCTGTTCGGCCGTTCTTGCGTGATTGAGCAACAAACATCCATCCATCCATCCATCCAAACTTTTGCATTTATACAGTGTGTCTACTTAAGTTGGAACCATATGGAAAACATTTTTATTATTGATTTTAAGAAAAAAAGTTATTTTCTGATAAAAAGTCCTGCATGGCCCAAAACTTAAAATACAGTCATCAGATATCAAATTTTTCAAGCCGTATACGAGGTTTGTCAAAAAAGATGAATTTTGCTCAAGAGTAAAGTACGTTTATTTTTTTACAAAATCGAAAATTTTCATTAAGAAATTTGCTAAATTCTTCACAAACATCAACAAAAGGAAAGCGTATCATGTTTATAGTAGCTAACGTAATTTATAACGTTTTCAGATATTTACAATCAATGTGTAGAGTGTAGAGTTTATAAAAAATAAGAAAATCTGTTTTTTCAGATAGATCGGTGTAATTGCATATTTGAATGTAATATTCAATTCTAATCAACTTAGCCTATGTGCTATTCCAGACTATAATCTATATTTGTGCCAAATTTCATCCAGATCCGTTCGGCCGTTCTTGCGTGATTGAGCAACAAACATCCATACATCCATCAAAACTTATATATATTTATATGATGATTCATTCTGCCTAGTAAAAACATTACACAAATACGAAATCCACCTATCTCAGTTCATATTTTGGTCACCCGGCTACTATTTTTTTTTTATTTGGTGTCATTGGCATCAACTACTAAGGTTATTAGCCTTCTGTGTAGGCTTTGTGACTGTTCCCACTTTAGGAACAGCAGTGTTAATTAGAACCCAACAGTGAATGGTCGAGTGGGGAATCCTACCAAGGCATCAGAATTAATTTTAAATAATTAAATTAAATAAATTAAGCCACCCACCCCCTCCCGGCTACTATTATTTTTTAAAATGTTAAATAAGTGACAATTCTGTCAAACTAATTGTCAGTATATTTTTTAGTTATCGAGTTTGAATATACTATAAAATGAGTTATTCTTGTGAAAAATCTGTAAATAATAGCACTTCTATTTTTATTTTGTCTACATTTACAAATACATAATACATTTTAATAAAACTATATATGAAATCAATTTAAATGAGTATCAAAACTAAAAGATTAGTTGTGTCGATGGAGCTGAGTGTAGCGTATATACCTGTAATGCGAGAGGTATCTGGTTCAAATCTAGAATTGGAGACTAATTAAATTATTTTTTTTTTCAAGTTTATTTTATTTTATGAATTAGTGAAAGTCCTAAATTATTTTTAAATTAGTTATTTTACCTTAATCTTAAAATCATCGTAGAAAAAATATACTTTACAACTCGAGTGGACTACCTGTATCACACTCAGATGATTGAGCAGCAACTACTATACTGAAAGGAATCCCAAAAAGTTAACAGGTTGCTGCAATCGTGCTATGTTGTCAGGTAATATTAATAACGATATATAAATTTGTATCATAAAATTTTATATTTATTTAGCAATAAATATCATGATATATATCGCCCAACCCTGCGTACAATTTTCCAAAACCCTTTCCATGTTTCCCATTATCTTTCTTTTACTTCCTCTTTACTGTCAGGATCCCGTCAAACGTTGGCAATAAGATTGTGAAACTGAAAGTGGTACTTTAATTGGTTTTGAATTGTATTTAGTTTTTCTATAAGAATAATCCTCAACTGGATTTATTCAATTACTTTTTTTTAAAGCCTTACAGAATAAAATTTAATCATTTTGATGAATAAAATTGAAGCTTTAATTTGAATGATACAAGCATACCATATTTGTCTTCGATAATATACCTGAGGTACCTGGTGTTGCCATGCCGCCGACAATCTACCCTCAGTTCGAATCCCTATTTGATAAACTTACGCCTCAAAAATCAATCCTGAGGAGAGCATCGTGTCGGTGATGGTGTTGTGGGTTTTTCGGGGGGTTCCCATGAGTATAGATTAAGTCGCCCTAGAGCGCCATGGCAGATAATAATAACCATCGTCTCTATCATATTTTATTGCAGGTGTTCACTTGTAACCAATAAAATAATGGTGTTGTTATTATTATGTAAAAACCAGGTACCTGCATTGGATGATTTATAAAAATCGGGACGTTTTGTTTATTTAATTGAATAATTGTTTTTGACGGTTAAAGCGCTATATTGAAAAATTTCTAAAAATTGGTATAGGTTTAATTCGAAATACTAGTAGTAGACCTTGTAGAGGTAAATAAAACTGATGTTAAAATGGACCTTTATCTTTTAATGTCCTGTAGAAATTATTTGTTTTTGAAAACTTAGAACAAATTACACTTATACTTTTGTCACCTGCATTTATGTTTTTCTATAAACAAAAGATTAAAATATAAAAAACAGTCATAAATATTTTGAATTCGCTGTATTTATGTAAAAACAATTTATGATCGATGCTTGAAAAATGGATAATTATGCAAAATCGCACTTTTTTTTTAACCTTTTTTTTAAAGTGTTGCAAAATAAAATTACTTGAAATACTATATAGTAGCATAAATCATAAATAAATATTTAACTGAATTTACTAATATTTTAAATTGTCTAAAATAAAAATTCAATTTGGTCAAAGAATATTTGACTGTTTACAAAATTAATATTGACTATGGAATAGGAGTGTATGGGCCGAGAACCAAGCACTCCGAAAGCTTGGGAAAATACCCAAGCATCTTCCAGGCGGAAATTCATACCATCGAGAAGTGTATCCAGATTAACATCGAGAGAAACTATCATAGACAAGAGATTATCATCATGTCCGATAGTCAAGCAGCCATCAAAGCGCCGAGCTCTTACGTAATCAGCTCAAAAATGGTCTGGAGATGCCTAGAACAATTGAATGAGCTAGGCGAGAAAAATAGAGTTACTCTCACTTTTGTCCCGGGATATAACGGGGTACAGGGTAACGAGATTGCAGATAGTCTTGCAAGGAAAGGGACTCAAACACCCTTTGTAGGACCTGAGCCGTTCTGCGGTTCAGCAGTAACATAATATTAGGAGAGATTAAAAAAGAATTGGGTAGTAGAAGAACCGATAATTGGAACAATCTCTTGGGGCTGAGACAGGCCAAGATACTTCTGGGCGAATATAACCAGAAAAGATCGGAAGCTTGCATCTGCTTGAGTAAGAATAGGCTACGTATTGTAACAGGGATCCTTACCGGGCATTGCCGACTAAAAGGACACCTAAGTAAACTGAGAGTAGTAGAGGATAGTGAGTGCAGATTCTGTGAGGAGGATGACGAAACCTCCATTCACATCCTAACTGAATGTGTAGCACTCCAGAATCCAAGGGCACTATATCTAGGAGGATATCAAATAGAAGAGGGAGATTTACCTAACTTGAAGCCACTTCAAATCCTACACTTCCTTGAGAAAATCTGATTGGAAGGGTCGTTATAGGCATTGAGACATTTCTTTAGTGCATTGGCGACAAAAGGGGACACAATAGATCTTTTAGATCGCAGAGTATTAACACCCCATTCTCAACTTAACATATAACATGGGGTGAGTTGGCTCAGTGATTAGAGTCATGACTTTTAGATCTAAGAGTCTCACGTTTTGTTACAATAAAAGAAATTTTTTGTTAAACACATTATTCTTAATTTAAATTTATTGAAAATTATTTCTACATTTTAGTTTGCTTTTCTATTAACTCGTGTTTTTTTGTTTTCTTAAACTATTAGTTATTTTCTACTTTTTAGTTATTTTGTAGTAACATTATTCTACAAACTTTTTTATTTAATTTATACAAATATACCTCCGTCCGTATATTCAGCCATATATTCAGTTTTGTTTGAAATGAATGAAAAAATTCGTGCTTAACTTTTTTGAAATTGTTTGTTTATGGAAAACCAAGTCGTAAACCACTAAGGTCAAAACGCACCTTAATATTAGACGATTTCGCCGATATCCCCATTGTATACAACCTCTGTGATATCGGCGGAATCGTTTAATAATATTTCTAAAAAAAGTTACCACAGGGATAACATACGGTATCGGATTTGAAAAAACTATTTAAATTATTGCATTGTCATTGGTCCTTGATAAGTGTGCAAAGTTTCAAATTAATCTGACATTTTTAAGGGGTTGAAAATCACGTAAGAATCACATTGGCAACATCGTACACACGTCAATTTAAATACCAAGCTTTATTTTTACTTCATGAATGTAGTGTCTCATTTGGTAGGTAATCTTTGGTAACACTTTGTAAGAATATATATGTCATTACATTTTTAAAATAATTAAAAATTTCGTTTTATTTATGTCATTGTATCTAGAAGAATATCAAATTCTGTTTACAAGGCTATTAGCGGCTGTATTTCAGAATATCTTGAAGTACTAAAACAAACAGGTCGATTAACCAATACAATTTAAATAGGGAAAGTATCAAGCATGATATATCATCGAAAAGGTAATTTTATGTGGAATTCACCAATATGAATGTTCATTGCGTTACTTTTGATTTTTGCGTCCTCTATCGGGATACACAAATCTGTTTGTGTTTGAAAACTAATTTTATTAGTAATTTAATACATAACTACATTGTTCTATTGTTAAGAAATACAAACTATAATTGCAGTCCATAAAAAAAAAATTATGCTATGGATTAAATTTCTATTAAAATTTCCTTTCAAATTAAGTGTCACACTACGATACGCAACAGTTTTTATCCACGTATCCCCATGAAATTACCCTTTTATTGATGTATTATACTTTGTACTTTATTTAAATTGTATTGGTTAGAGTGATGGAGAGAAGGGGAAAGACGTATGAATGTTAAAGATATGTTAGAAAGATGTCCCGTTTAGAATAAAACAGACCTGTTATGACGCTTTTTATTTTTTTTCAGAAAAGTTTCTTCAAAATATTCTGAGATACACATGCTAACCCTCCTTAATCAGACACCTGTACTACCTAGATGCTGCTATTTGTTGTCTTTTGGGTGATAAAAATAAAAATAAAAAATTATATAAATATAACAAATTTGCTGATAAATAAATATTCAGACACATTTGAATCTTAATTAAATACATGACATTTTCAACAATAAGAATACACCGTAGGGATCGATCAAGGCATATTTAATCAATATACACAATATATGCAGTGCTGGCAAGATCAAACCTTCAGTCTTTGCATGAATAGTAAAATGGCGTTCACATGTGCAAAAAAGGATGTGGTATCGACGTTGCCATTTACCGGTCGGAAGCCACTGTCGACAAGCTACCGAGACACTACTCCATCTGTGAATTGTAACATTGATACTGTGTCGTTTCTTTATGTGCGTTTCTGTATGTGCAAGCACCATTTACTATTCACTTCAATACAAGCAAAGCAGGACTGAAGGTTTGATCTTGCCAACACTGTATGTATAGGATATAACAGAAAGATATATCTCATACCGACAACTATGATGTCAGTGAGAAAAGAATTGGGAGTGTCGTACCAATTTTTAAAATTAACCATGAGATCATTTTTTGACACTTAATAAAAAAAGACATCATTGTTTAGGACAAAAAAAAAAATAAAAGTTGCAAAAATACATTTGTTTATTTAATCCTTTTGAATTAATTTGTGATAAAAAATTAAAAATGTGCTATTCTCAAATTTAATAACTGGAAGTACAAAATTTCGACCCTGTCACGAAATATCGCATATAAGAAGAGCGCCTGACAAAATAGGGCGTATCAAAAAAGTGTCAGAACGAAATAGCGTGTATAAAAGGAGCGCCTGAACGAAATAGCTCTCATTAAAATAGCGTCACTCAAAACGGCGCCCGATTAAAACATCGCTTGAACGAAACAGCGCTTTTTAAAATAGCGTCCGTCAAAATAGCGCCAGACTGAAACAGCGCCTGATCTAATCTTAACCTGTGCGGCCTGGAGCCATTGCGGGTTGCTTGGCAAAAAAAATATACATAAAATGAGAACAATTAAAAAAAAAAACAACGAATGTACCTAACTTGTGCGGACTGGAGCCATTTAAATTTAACAACCGATCGCTCATGGACAGGTTAGGTATATTATTGAAGTTTTTTTTATTTTCTCATTTAATGTATAATTTTTTGCGAAGCAACCCGCGAGCTCCAAGCCGCACAGCTTAGGTAATTTATGTGTGTATTTTTAAATAATTTTCTGTAAAAAACACCCCGCGATGGCTCCAGGCACTGTTTCTTTCTGGCGCTTTTTAGTTAGCGCTATTTTATTAAACGCTAATTCGTACAAGCATTGTTTAGATATGAACTATTATGTGTAGGCGCTATTTCGTTGGATGTTATTTCGTTCAGGCGCTGTTTCGATTCACGCCATTTTGATTATTAGCTCAAACAAATGCGCTATTTTGATACGCGTTATTACGTTCGGCGCTATTTCGTGACAGAGCCGAAAATCTATTAGGTTCTTTCGTTCGCTGTTACTGCAGTGTCTTCCAGTGTAAACTACACCACCTTATTTACCTGATTTACTTCCTCCCTATTCCTCATACACATCTCGAATGTAATTCACTCCTGCTAAATAGAGAAAATATCCACCAGTGGACACCATATCGCTGACATGAAGGTGTAGTGGATTTTACACCGGGCTAAACGAAAGGTTTAGTGGGGTCTACTCTGTAACACATTGGTTAAAATTTAGAGGCCTTTAAAAATTAAACTTTTAGCGGACCGTTAATTTTTTTAACCAAAAATGGTATTCTGTATACACAAATTTTAAAGGCCGGTTAAAAATGGCAGGAGAACACTTGAGAACATCGCATTTAAAATTTATTTGAACTAGTTTGAAAACATAACCATACAAATCCTCAATTTTCAATTCAAAACCGTTAAAAATTAAAGGCGAATTTTAACATCCCTTTAAAAATGATTGTTATTTGGGGACTATTTTAAAGGAATCCCTTTAAATAATGACAAAAGTAAGTTAGTGAATACTAAAATATTTTTAAAGGCCGCCAATATTTTAACGGCCGTTAAAATATAAAGGAATTGTTACAGAATAGACCCCAGTGTCCGTTGGTGTAGTTCATTCCTACACCAATGGGACGAACGCAAGAACCTATTATTTCAATTTTGGGAAAATTTCCAATTTGTTGTAAAGATAAATTAAAGTGTACATTTTTATTTTAGGCCGATACACGTTGGAGTTTTGACAGACAATTTTAAATTAGTGAAACGCAGCTGTTTTATTTTAAAAATTTTGAATCAAAATGTCGACATACTTAACGATGACGATATGGTAAGTATTATTGTTTACAAATAAAATCATTGTTTATAGAGTTGTTGCACAATAATTTGATGCTAATGCATTAAATTTACATATAAAATTCAAATATTTAAATAACATTGTTTTCAAAAATATTTATAGTTATTGTGATAAATTTTTTTCGAATGTACGGGTGTTATTCTAAAAGAGTCTCTTTATAGTTCGTAATTTGTCTTGCTTGTAGGAACACGTCCATATAGGCAAGATTGTGCTTCGCACAGTGGCGCCAAGGCATGAAGTTGTGGTTAGGTAGTTGATAAATTAAAAAATGTTAATTATATTCCAAGTTTAAACAAGTTCATTTAAACTATTATTTGAATTATTTACTTTAAAACCATATTAGATACCAGATGGTTTAACTAAATTATCTAAGATCTCAGTTAGGAGAAGTATAGGATGTGCTGTATGATATTTTATCTGAAATTATTAAAAAAAGATTAAAAAAATATTACTTTATAGGTATGGTAGTCTTGTGGTATTAAATATTAAGTAAAGTCAATCTTATAACATAATATATTAATATTTCTCATACAAAAGTTCAGATATATTTAATTCCCTTTTAAAAGAAAATCAATCAGATAAATAATTCAATGATATTCTTGTACATTCTAAAAATTAACATAGATATCAAATTCAAAAGTTCTAATGGATGAAGAAAATTATCTATATTTGTTTTTAATTCTAGGCGTTTTTTAATTATTATGATATACTCTGTAAAAACAACAAAGTCTAAATTAGAGAAACTTTCTACAAGGAAAAATACATCTATAGCGAAATTTTTAAAAAGACTTGAGAATTATTACCTTTCATACGAGGAGCAGACTTTTAATCGCATTTTCCATTTTCCACAATTTTCATGAAACGCGGAAATCCGCCACAAGTTTACTATGTATGTATGATACCAAAATAAGAAAATGTATGAAAATATATTGTTTTAGGGTAGTGAGTTATGCATAAATTTTAAACATATAAAAACTAACTGGTTGACAAACAACTTTTTATTTGTCTTCTCTGAACAAAATATGTTTTGATTGTTTTTAAATACTTATAGTATGAAAAATGATAAAATATATTAGAATATGAATGTGTTCATATGATGTGATGGCTGATTTATCTTTCTCAAGACAGCTGTATCCCTTTTTGCGTAAAAGATAAGTGGGTCATATTTTGTCCACACTAACACAGTTCGTTTGACTCTATACTGTGGACATAATACGTTTTGTTTGTCAATGATATTTTCTATGTTAAATTTTATGGTAAAATAGGTTTAGGTCGTATGCGAATGTTTAAATACAAAAATATGTAAATATAGTAACGACTGCCATCTATATTTAAATATTTAAAAAATGGACAAAACCCGATTAGAAAGTCTGCTCCTGTATGAAAAATTTCAAACCACCAATAGGTACGGAAATAAAAAAATCAACTGCAGTATCATTTTATCATTTATTTACAATTGTTTCTGATATTAAAATTTGATGTATGGGATTTCGCATAAGGGATTAAAATAATTCAGGTATATCTGCGACCTTTACGAGATTTTGTGTATGCCCATTTCTTATCATTGATTTAAGTATTTTGTGAGGTCATCACTTAATTATTTTTTTCGGTATCTATAACTTATTTTTTTTATATTTTTAAGAAAGCAATAATTACAAATCTCTATTGTTTTTTAAATTTTCGCCATTAAAATTGAACAATATCCAAAATTCTACTTTTCTAATTAGAGCAATCAATCAAAATACAAAATGTATCATCCTACGAATTAAATTACTAATAAAATTAGCTTTCAAATGAAGTATCACACTTTATAATACATTTTTATTCCGCTAGAGGACGCTAAAGTCAAAAACAACCCAATAAGTCTTACTAGTGAATTCTCCATAAAATTACCTTTTTAATTATGTAATTATGTACCTATTTAAACTATTGAATTGATTATTAGAATGACAGAGGGGAGGGAATGACATATGACAGTTGAGAATATAATAGACACATGGCCCTCTTTAATCAAAAATGGACGGGTGCAAGCGTTTGTTTAAAATGCTAATGCATATCCTGATAATGGCTCTGGTACGATTTCGTTTAGCCACCCTGTATTTTTTTTTTTTTTTTTGCAGACTGCCCTTCAATTAGCAGTCCTAAATAGTAGTTCGATAAACATTATACATCATTTGTTACAAAATGATGCCCAAATCGGTGTGTGCGATTCAGAAGGTAATACAGTCTTACATTATGCAGTACAACAGAGCAGATCTGAACCACTCAAGTTACTCTTAAATTATACCCTTCAACAGAGGATGAATATAGACCAACATAATAATGAAGGTAAGTTTTTGTTTCGTACAGAATCAATATGATAATTCTATAGTTTTATAAAAAAAGAAGCATTTCAGGTTAGGAAGGCTTAATTTTTGTTATACTGGGTTGGGATAAAGTATGGAACTAAGCAAATATCTTATAATATTGATGAAATTTTGCGTCTAATGCAACTTTTTGAAAAATGGAATTTACAACTTGCGACGTAGATTAATTCAATAGTATATCGATTGACTTAATTAGACTTTTGATAATGAAGTGTTTATTGATGTTTTACCGAATTCAGTTGTGACTGTAGCTTGCTCAACGACAAATTTCGCCAGGGTCGTCCTAAATCGGTTGTTCCGAAAAATATTGATGGTGTGCGTGAACTGATAATTCAAGATCGTCATGTGACTTATCGTGAGATTGAGGCATATGTGGGCATTAGTGCATTTCCTCACCATGGGATTTGGTTTTTTGTTTAGTCGTTACTAGGTCAAGTGTTCCCATGGCAACAGTTTTACCATAACTGATTTCGTCTAAACTAAAGTGAACATTAAATAATCTATAACTTGACAACTATGCATTTCCTCACCACGAGATTTGGGTTTTTGTTTACTGGTTACCATGGCAACTGTTGCCATAGCAACAATTTTAACGTAACTGATTTCGGCTAAACGAAATTTGACCCCTATATTAATAATTTAATTTAAGTTTTACTATAAAGTTAAATTTAATTGTTTAAATTTTTATTATAGTTCTTTATATAGTTAAGTATTTAAATTTTATTGTAAATACACTTTATGCTACTAACTAAACAGTAATTTAATGTCTGAACAGCATTCTTCTAATCTTATCCTAAACTCACTTTTATCTAAAAATTCGTCTTAAAAATGAATTGAACACAACATAATATTTTGTCTAGGCCTCAAATGGTATTTTCCTTCAAATTCACATAACATTTTAAGATAATAAATTAGGAATTATAAAAAAATACTAAGTACAGTCTTTAAACTTACTTCATTTTATATCTTTTATAATTAGGTCTAGTATACTTGCTCAGTATTTTTTTTGCAAAATAATAAATAAAAAAGACAGAATTAACGCTGAAATATTTAACTTTTGAAAAAATTTTGACAGCTCTTTGACAACTATATTGCTTCTATGGAAGGGGAAGGGGTGTCGCTTTTTTTGGCGTGTCATCTCCATATTATTCAACCTCATAGATTAAAACATGTCTAGGACATTGTGACAGGTTAGGAATCGTGGATCTACGCGTATGATCTCGAAAATAAACAGCAGTCCACTGTGACTTTTTCAAAATGAGCCATAATCTACAAAAGTTGGTCGCTCATGAAGCACTGTTTTTTTTAACTGGACATGTTACAAACCGTATCTTAGTGAAACGTCGAACGAACGGTCAATTATAAATGATACACAACCATTTGTTTGCCAGAAGTCTTCAGAGACACAAGAAAAACCAACCGCTGAAGACAGATTATTCTCCACCGCGACAAGGCGAGCTCTCACACATCAGCTCAAGCAAGTGCATTTTTAGCCCTCAATTCGCCGTATAGTTCTAATTTGGCACTCAATAACTTATTTTTATTCCCGAGCATAAAAATCTGATGTGTCCAACACATGACTTTCCTATCTAGTTATTACAGGCTTTTTCCGTTTATTGTGTACAACCTATTGCAGAATCTCTATAAATGTTTAGAGGATAAACTAAATATATATACATTGTCCACATACATCTACCGCGAAACATTTTTCTATAGATATTCATTGAAAATGAAAATACTGAAAAATTTAAATTTAGCACTTTTCCTACAATTTTTCCATTACGGTCCATTTAAAAAAAATCATGTATGAACAAATATTATAGAGATCGATATCGCAAACAACTTTTATTTCAACAATTTTCATAAAAATCAGAATTTTGCACATTTTGTCAAATTTCTCGAATACGGACCATTTCAGGAAATTTTTACATAAGGCAAAAATTATAGATAATAATATTAGAAGTAACTTTTATTTGAACAATTTTCTTCTCCAAACATAAATAACAGATATATTCCATAAAATATATAAACGGCCTCTCATAAAGTACCCCCCCAGATGTTCCGACTTTGTCCAAAATCTAATCATTTCACGTCAGGCCGAAATAAAACTTAAGTTTAAAATTTATTGATTTTTTCTTTATCCGTTTTTGAGTTTTCTTCAAATTTCGAAATTTACACATTTTCTCAAATATCTCGAATACGGTCCATTTTAGAGAAATTATCTATGGGACAAAAATTATAGAGAATTATATTACAAACAACTTTTGTTTGAACAATTTTTATAAAAAAAAATATTTTTTTACATTTTGTCAAATTTCTCGAATACGGACCATTTTAGGAAAATTTTGTAAATGACAAAAATTATAGATAATAAAATAAGAAGTAACTTTTATTTAAAAAATTTTCTTCCCCAAACGTAAATAACAGATATATTCCATAAAATATAAAAATGACCACCTATAAAGTACCCCCCCAGATGTTCCGACTCTGCCCAAAATCTAATCATCTCATTAGACGTTGGAATAAAGCTTAAGTTTAAAATTTGGTGTTTTTCCGTGTATCGGTTCATGAGTTATGCGTTATACAGACACACACACACAGACACACACACACACACACACACACACACACACACACACACACACACACACACACACACACACACACACACACACACACACACACACACACACACACACACACACACACACACACACACACACACAGACATCATCGCGAAAATAGTCAAAACGGATTCAGGGGACCTCAAAACGTAAAAATCCGTCGAAAACTCGAGGTCGAAAAAAATCATGATTCCTATACTTTCCTTATATCTGTATACAGATAGGAAAGTAAAAAATAAATTGAAGAACCGGTGGTTGGGTTCAAAATGCATGATTTAGAGCTACCTCGAAGTGCAAAAAGTGCTTTGAAAATTGGTAGAAACGCATGGAAAATATTTTGAAAAGCAATAGAGCCATTTTTTATGATAAATATTTCTATTTAGTCTCAAATCCTAAAATATAAAAAGCAACCTCATATGGACAGAAGTGTTGGATAATACCAATGTGGTTTCAGGAAAGGAAGACGTTGTAGTTGATCAAATTTTTACACCAAGGGAAATCCAGTCGGAAAGTTATAAACACCAAAACCCAACATTTGTAAAGTTTATAGATTTCAAGGAAGAGTATGATTCAATTATAAGAGAGTTATTATACATAGCAATAGGAGGTAAGAGTAATTCCCTAAAATAATAATGCTGGTAAAAATGGGACTAAATGGCACAGAAAATAGAATAAGAACCGCTGGAAGGACGATATCAAGAAAATTTGAAGATAAAACAGGAAAAAGCGAAAAGACAAGCTGGAATAAACAGGGGAAGTCTAATATATTATAAAAAACCAATGTCTAGCTTTCACTGATGATGTAGCAATCATAAAATCTAGTAGAAAGATTCATGTATTTAGGTCAAGCTCTTAACAAGGAAACCAGAAATAAGCAAAGTACAGATACTAAGGAAGGCACAGCCAAAATTGATAGAGATATGGGAGAGAACATATTTGGAGGAAAATAAGTGAAAGGAAGATGAGAGAAAAAAACGCTCATTGAAATATAGTGAACCAAATATTACGACGCTAGCAAATGCTCAATCAGATGGCCAGGGCATAACTGGAGGATGGAAATAAAAGAATACCAAAAATGATTTTAACCAAAGATATAGGTGGAAAAAAGAAAAGCGAAAGACCAAAGGAAAGGAGGAAGACTAAATGTTTGTTACACACTAGCAAAAGGAAATCGGAGGATATAAAGTAGTACAACTAAGCTTTAGGCCTACAAGGCCATTTATTATAAATTTGAAGTTCTATTCGTCTAAATCACCCGTGACCCTATATCATAATTTTGGTGCTTCCGCGGAACTCCCCATTAATTTTATACAATTTCTCAAAAAATCAAATATAATTTCCGATAAATGTCCACCTCGAAGTTTTCTCTGAAGAAAATATAAATATTCTTGAGAAATATTCAAAAGACTTTTTTACTCTTAGCTTTTTTTTAATCCACTACCTGCTGCGTTTATATTTCCTCGCGAAAAATTGATTTTGAAGTGATTTCGGTGATCAGGGTTTCCATGATGATTCTGGAGATTTCGAGAGCATTTGTAGTGATTTCGCGTGAAAACTTACCAGCATTTCGGGAATAGTTTAGCTCTCGTGTGAAGCACTTTATTTTTGCAATTTTTACAAACACAATATGGGTGGTTGAATTATCTAAAACAAGGTCTATTAAAGTTTGCAGGAATAAAATAAATTGAGGGTACTTTCGGTTAATTAGGAAGTACAGTAACAACAAAAAGTCGCATTATATCCATTATGAGTCATCACTATAACCGTTTTCTTTTTAATATTTTCTTGGTTCCATACTATATCCAAACCCTGTACAGCTTGTGCAGATACATTTGGAAATGTATCTTGGATTTTCCAAAATGTACAGAATGTTTTCATCTCATATGAGATGCTTATCATCTCTGCTATCTAGTCATTCATTTACTTATGTTAATTTGATTTATCTTTAAAATGATAAATGGATTAGTTATTCCGTTATTGTACTAAATTTTATGTACTTACATGTCTTATCCAGTTGGGTTTTTTAAAATGGGATTTACCGTGAGGCACATACGAGGGTTGAGTGAAAAATGAGTGAACAAAAAATAATTTTAAATATTTTCTTCTAAATAAAGAATATTAGTTTTAAATTTATCGAGTATTGTTAGAGCAGATGTATTTATCTTATCTTTGTCAGTTATAAGTATAAAACATAAACTGAATGTGCTACTTCCACAGCCATACTCAGAGCTATTGGATTCATACATTTCAGATAGATTCTTTAGAGTAAAACAAGATGAAGCATACTCTGATTTGAAAGAAATTAAAGCAGGAGTACCACAGGGAAGCGTCCTGGGACCCACTTTGTATCTGTTATACACTTGTGACATACCCCAACTAGAACAAAACACAATAGCTACATTTGCAGATGATACTTCCATCCTAGCGATAGGCAAAGATCATGAAGAGGCTGCAAATAAACTACAAACATCAGTTAATCAAATAAATAAATGGACCAAAACATGGCGTATTAAACTAAACGAAACCAAATCTGTTAATATTAATTTTACTAACAAAAATGGTCAAAGAATACCAATTAATATAAATAATGCTCAGGTCCCTTATGCTAACTCGGCAAAATATCTAGGTATTACATTAGATGCAAGACTTCGCTGGAAGGTCCATGTTAAAAAGGAAAGACAAGAGTTAGAAATAAAATTCAAGAAAATGTACTGGTTCTAGCTTATCTACACATAACAAAATTCTATTATATAAACAAGTTCTCAAACCAATTTGGACCTATGGTATTCAGCTCTGGGGTTGTGCCAGCTACAGTAATATTCTAATAATCCAGAGATTCCAGAACAAAGTATTGAGGAACATTGTCGATGATCCTTGGTACATTAGAAACAGCGACCTTTATCGAGACCTTCAGATGGACACTGTTGACCAGACTATCAGCAGATTCGCTAGGAGTCACGAACAACGGCTCCACCAACATGTGAACGTTGAGGCGATCCAGCTTCTTGACAACACGAACCTGACAAGAAGACTCAAAAGCGTGAAACCTTTTGAGTTAGCCAAGTGATTGTGTTAATAACAAAGCAAAGCATTGTGCGGTTTAGTGTTACACGTTAGTGTAATTAAGTTATCAGACCCTAAGGTATACTAGCGAGTAGAACTTTAGTTTTTAAGATTGCAACCCTAGTTAAGTTAGGTTATAACAAAATTACTCATTGATCAACTTGATCAGATTGTAATATCAATAAACGCCCCTTTTGGAGTGTTTTTTCACAAAAAAAAAGTTATAAGCAAATAGGATTAGATTTAGCCTATAACACTATGGCCTCTTGGGTCTATTGTATTCCCTTGCTTTTCCCGTATTCAGGTGCACTATCTCTTGTGTTCTGTGCGGCGGGCGAATAGAACGTCTTCACCATCAGGGTAGTAGAAGTCCATTAAATGACCAATTCCCAACTTGGCGACGTTATTAACCTGCAGGACTTTGACCTGAGAGGCTAGCTATCCCTATACACCCCCTAGCGACAACCAGCAGGTTTTTGATGAGTTTATAACCTGCAGGACTTTGAAGAGCTGAGAAGATGGATGTCTGTAGAAACCCCTTAATGTCAACCAGCAAGTTTTTTTGACGAGTTGATAACCTGCAGGACTTTGATTGGGTTGAGAAGATGGCTGTCTCTAGACATCTCTCAATGACAACCAGCAGGTTTCGACAAGCTGGGAGGCAGGTTCTATATGCCCCTGGAGGATGCACAATGGACCTTATGAGGCTTAAGTGTACTGTGGAGCAACCCACCCTCTCCACTTTACAGATACAGTTCTGTGTGGTTAGTTTTACTACAACGTGTTCCGTTCCTGGAGCGCTCTTTCCGGTTCTAGGCCGAAAAGGATGTGTTGCTGCCTAGCTAGAGCTTCGCATTCGATAATAACATGGTATAAGGTTTCTTCCTCTTCGATGAAGAGTCTATTCGTGGTGGGATCATTCTGTAGTCTCATTAGGTGAAAGTGTTTTAGCAAGCAATGTCCCATTAGTAATCCCACAATGATGGATGTCTGAGGACTTGCGAGCTGTAATACCTCAACAGCCATGCGTGAGCTTACTGATTCTGTGTTGTCGTTGTCAGTATATTTGGAGTTTAGAGTGGTTATTCACCTGTTCTTTGCTTGTAGAGCAGATGTTTTGCTTATGTCAAATACAGGGTCGGGTCCTATGAATGGTAGTTCTGGTCCCTCTTTGGCGAGCTCATCGCCCTTTTCATTTCCTTGGATATCTTTATGTCCTAGTTCCCATGTCTAGTTTTAACTTATTGTAGGTTGCCAGATCATTGAGTATTGCAAGGCAGTTCCAAACCAGAGAATTAGACGGTTTATTTTTTGAACTTCCTTCTTAGGTTCTTTCTTATATATAATTTCAATTACATGTATTTTACCCTGAAATAAAGTGGTCATGTTTTTCCAATGAGACGGTATTTGGGTTGTATGCCCGAACCATGTTCCTTTGCTAGATACCTTCACAGTAGGTAAACACACTTTTTACACAGGATTTGACAGTTCTGCCTTGGCTCAAAGCGAAATGAACCCTAGTCGGTCCAACCAATATATTTTATTAAAACTAAATACTATTTTCTCATATTCATTAAAATAGTTTGAAAACAGCGTTTCTTTTTCATAAAATATGACTCCTTTTTGTCTACATGTGGAGATTCATCATCATCCCATAAGTTTGGACTAAACGAGGGACTAAATGAATAATTGTTATTTAAAAAATTGTCTTTGATTATGTTTATAAAATCTATTATAAAGTCTATTTTTTTGTATCGTGCTGTTATGAACAATTTTTATCTTTGTAACGGTGTATATGAGTTGGGTTTCTAGTTCAACAAGAATTACTATGGGTGCGTACGTGGCAAAGATGCTTTGATGAGCCATGTTCGATGACTGATAGTTAAGCGGATGTTAATCGATATAACACAAATGTACTGATTCAAATGAGAGTATACATACCAAAGATTAACACTTCTTTGTACCGTTGATGCTTACAGCGATATCTTTGGTATGTATACTTCCATTTAAATTAGTTTATTTGTGTTACATGGATTGACATCCACTTAACTATCGCCTTTTGGTCATCGTTCATTGTGGCACCTAACCGTAGCAAATTGCTCAGTGGTTTTATCCTTTATGTGGACTTTCTGGTCTTTTTGTTTGCTGAAAACTCTTCAGGATTTAATTCTAACTTATGAGTTAACCTATTCCTTGATAGTGTATACATATTTTTCTCCCGCGATCTTCTCTGTCATCCGTTTTACAGATTACATTTGTAAACAGAGTTATATAATGTTTGTTGACCAAATAACCTTAAGTACTGATAAATTTTCATAAACATTTCAAAACCGGTGAATCTGATAAAGTTAGTAAAGTAAACATTCCGTAGTACTTTTAAAAAGCGATAAATATGATGCAACCAGTCGATTCATTGTAAAATTTTACATACATAAAATATTTGGACAGTAAAAGGGAATCCCCGAATCCAGTATATCCAGTTGGGAAATCCGTTGATAATTGAGTATTCGAAATGGAAATTCTCAAAAATATTTTTTTATCACGTAATTTCGTCGTATCTTATCAGGTTGTTTATTCCGTTTCTTATCAGTAAATTATTCCATTCCTGTAATTACCCCCTCTATTGTATATATTTTTTTAATTGACAGCTTTTAAAAATATTTTCAACTATCGACTTTAATATGAAAATTATTTGAGTATACTACAAGGCTTATAAACGATAATGCATTTAAATATGTATAATAAAACCTCAAAATCCAAGTTACAAATATTTATTGAATTAAAAAAAATGTTAACTGTAGCTAGTTTCGGCCAACTTGAACCATCATCAGGAATGAAAGAAAAAAAGACTCTAAAAACAAATTGTAAAATAAAGGGGAATACTCTACTGTGATGTAAATATAACTGAGCTGGGGGATTAAAATTAAATTAAACTTTATAATAAATACATCAATTAATAAGAATCCTCTTTTATTTTTAACCGACTTCAAAAAAGGAGGAGGTTATCAATTCGTCGCGATATTTTTTTAACATATCCCAATCAAAACAAATTGTATCTGAAAACACTGAATGGTGCAGCGTTTTCACTCAATCCCGCGAAACGTCAATGTGAAGTTTGTCAAAAAGGTTATGAAGAATGGACAAACATTATTTTGGTTGTTCGAATATACATTGTAAATAGATAATCAACATCACTTTTGACTTCATCTTACGGAAACAAAGAATATGTTCAGAAAAGTTTTGTTTATTTTGTTAAATAATTTTTCCATTTTTTTTAAGAACATTTTCCTTATAAATTTGCATAATCCTCCTGCAATACCACATCTCCTTTTAAGGAGAATTTTGTTTCGTGAATTAAGAAGCATAATTTCCAAAGAAACAACAAAATGTTCTCAAAAAAATGATCACCTCTTGTAGTATTATCCTTGAGAAGTTGTCACATACACAAAATATAAATATCTGAGTAATAAAAAACAACATTGTCTTAACGTTTTGCCAACAATAAAAAAAATCTGAAAAATAGAGAACATGGTTAGAATATCACAAAAATGGTCTTTTTGCAATTTTTGGTTAGAATGTCAGTAAACGCTGCTTCCGATTTTACATCTATCAATTTCTTCATTAATGAATTCATGAAGAAATTGACAAATAATATGGTGATAAAAATGATTTTAAATTTGTCAATAAATTCTTGAATGTTTGTGTTATGTCAGTTTAAACAAGTGTACCAACAGCAACAAAAAAATATAAATAAGTGAGGTTAAATGTTAAAAGTAATATGACCGGGATCGAACGCTTATTGATCCTATTGCCTGTAAGAACAAACCTAATAAAAACAAAACAAAATTATTAAACATACATGACATCTCTATTTAGTATTTAGGTTGGTTGTTTGATAGGTTTGTATTTCTGATCTTCAGATTAAATTTGATGAATTTATTGTTCAGAAATTTTGGAATTTAATGGATATCAAAGTTTCGTATAACACTATCCAATTTATTCATGAATTAACTTCATGAAGAAATTGTTAGATACAAAGGGTGCATGGTATGATAAGCATTCGTGCAATCATATTCAATCAGCATAAAAAATCTACCAGGCAGGTCAATTTCTCTATTTGTGTCTATCAAACTATTTTTTTGTATCACTTTTGTGCTATTGTTTTCATTTAAAAATCCTTTTGCTTACGCAATTTCTAGATATATTATAATTTAAGTAATCCACAGGCGATTTAAATTAAATGGAGCATTGTCTTTTAGTGATAAAGATAATAATTCTAAGTGTTTTGAATTTGTATGTTTTAAGTTTAATGCAAAAAAATTAATTATGGAATGGAAATTTTATTCTTCTGAAGCAGAAACCAATAGATTTTAGATACACCTACGATTTTTTAATGTTACAGGACTCACGCCGTTAATGATATCTTGCCTAAATAGAGATTATGATTCCGTAGAACTGTTGCTAGACTCTGATGCTGATCCAAATGTTAAAGATCAAATTTCTGGCCGGACGGCCCTGTTTCACGCAGCTGAATTATATGACGGTAAGTTGACAACACGCAAAGCGGCTGTCATAGTTGCGATATATTTCAATATTTTTATTAATAGCCTTTTCGACTAGTGAAACTAGTGCACACTTTTTGACACTCTGTGCAAACTTATGTTTTCGACTCGCAAGAGCAGTGCGAAAAGGGTACATTTTTGAATTTTCAGTTGGAATCAGTTGAACTCAAAAAAATAAACCGGTGCGCACTTTTGCGAACCGAGTCTACAGTCTACAGACAGGTTTTCAGTTTCAGTTCAGTTGTAACAAATATGGCGAATGCAATTAAAAAGTTGTTTCTAATGTATGTAAATTTTGTAGTAGAAATATTGGAAACTTCTTCGTCAGATTCAACATTCAACATTTAATTAAGGCCAGGAGTAATAAAACTAAACTGCCAAAAATAATAGATTACATTAAATCGGTGTCGCACCTGGATGACTCCCAGGTGTAAGTCCTTTATATGCATCGTACCTGTACGTGGACATCTTAACTTAAACATAGGTAAGTTTATGTTAACATGTTGAAAAAATATTCTATATCAATATTAAATAAATGGGTGAAATTAAAGCTTGGCTTGGATCTTGTTTGGAATTCGGAAGGTACTTCTAATTATCACTCAGATGACAGCTATCAAATACAATACAATGCGCTGGTGGTTAACTGCATGTTCTGTTGAAATCAGTTTGTATGACGTCACTAAATTGAACCAGTGCTGAGCAATGAAAACTCGCACTTCACTAGTGTGAACTAAGTGTAACCAGTCGAAAACGTTATTAGTTTTAGTTCATCACACGGTAAGATATGGCTAAAATTGATAAACGTTAGTTTGTTAGTATATTTAGGGCAAAAAATGGCGGTTCATTTTTAACCTTTCAAAAGTGCAGTCGTTCAAATTAGTTTATTTGATCTTTTATCAAGTGAAGAAATCAAACTGAATCGCTTATTTGAGTCACTTTTTGAGAGTTTTCAGGAAATGAGAAAAATATTTTGAGTAATTCTGTGATTTGAAGTCGTTAGTTTATCACTAAAGTATTTGTAATAAACAAAAGCGTTATAAATGTTTACAAAATAAAATTTTATTTAAAAAAAAACTGGACTTAGGTTGTTTTTGAAATGAATTTTTTTATTATTATTATTCTTATTATCATCGAGCTATTTTAAGATAATATTAAAATGTAGCGTGACTTTTTTCTATTTTGTTTTGGTTTGTGATGTTTCAATGCTCTCATAAAATGGTTTGAATGGTTCTTCTTTCTATATAAGCAGATTTAAAATTTTCTTTTTTGGTCTCTAGTATTGGCTTTGGGCCTTTATATGCCAGTTCAGTTCAGTTTCAAAGTCATTTATTTACATTTTAAAATTTATCTACATGTCAAAAATCTATATATCACATTTCTTCTAAGGATTTCTTCCACTCTGCTGCTGGAAGTATTCCTGTATGGCTCCCAGGGGAGCCAGGACCGATGTCATGGCCTAATGCGAGTATAAAATTTCGTTTATCTTTGAATTTGTTGCCTTCTCCTTGCTGAGAGCAGCATTATAAGCCAATTTAGAGGGGCTAACTGGACAATAATTGATTAAGTGTTGGAGTTTTTGTCTGATTTTAATTTAGTGTGCGTTCCCTGAAAAACTAATCCGAAAAAACAGGGTTGTCCTTGTCTGTGTGTACGTAGGGTGGTAGTTTACGTGCATGTTTAATTAAATCACAGGACTACACGGTGAATTCAACACCCAGAACCGGGACCAAGGCAAGCCTAGATTCCTGCAACTGAGCAGTGACGTCACCGTGCAGTCGTCCGTCCGACTGCTTTTGTCAAGAAGTCGACTTTGTGATTTAATTATTCAGTGTTGTCTTGTTGTTAAGGAGGGGTGTACGTTGATTTCCCGTCTATCTGTCACGTGTGTATATTGTGAGTGCACTATGCAGACATCCATGTCTCCTATCTGCACCATCCCCATCGAATATGTTTATTATGTCTTCTAGAACATTATTAGGAATGCATTTACTATAAAAGTTGTTCGATAATTTTAGAATATGTGCTTTAATAGGATCAATGGATGTCTCCACGTGCATGTCATTGATTCTGGCATAACGGTTGTAACCCAATGCCAGCCTCAGACACTTGTTTTGCATTCTCTGGAGTTTTTGGAAATGCGTGTCAGCCATGGAACAGTAGACTGGACATCCATATGTTAATATAGGACGGAGGACTTGTTTATATAATAAAAGCTTGTTTGTTGATGTAACCCCACTTCTTCTGTGTAACATGGGATATAATGTTTTAAAAGCTCCCATGGTTTTCCCATACCTGTCAGCTATATGGTCCTTGAACGTTAGCCTCCTATCCAAGATAAAACCCAAGTATTTCATTTTGCTTTTAGTTGTAATTTTCTGGTCCTGTACTTTCAGGCCAGTTATGATGGGGTCTTTAAATTTCCGGGTTAATAGGAGGCTTTCTGTTTTTGCGGCGTTTATTTGAATTTTGTTATGTTCAAGGTAGGGGACTAACGTTCGATTAATATGAATGTCCAGTCTCCTAGTGGCAATTTCCGCAGAATCCGAAGATTTGTAAACGCAAGTGTCGTCAGCGTACAGGGCCGTCTGTATACCATTTTGTCCCATGGGAAAATCATGAGTCATGATGGTATACAGGTGGGGCGCAAGTACTGATCCTTGGGGCACTCCCGCTCGCGCAGTGTATGGTCCACTTTTAGTATTGTTTAATTTAATGTAGAATTTACGGTCTTTTAAGTAAGATTGGATTGTTTTCACAATGGAAACAGGGTAGTCATTCATAAACATCTTGTATATTAATCCGTCAGTCCAGACGGTATCAAAGGCCTTCGCAGCATCGAGAGCGACTAGCACAGTTTGTTGGTTTTTATTATACGCTTTTTTCGCATGATGAGCTATTCGAATGATTTGAGCAATCGTGCTGTGTCCGGCCTTGAAACCGTACTGTTCCGACGGAATAATAGGGTTGTCAAGTTCGTACGTGTGTAGTCTAGTTAATAAGACACGATCGGCTATTTTGGCTAAGCCATTTAATAGCGAAATAGGGCGGTAACTCTCAATTTCGGCTTTGTTTTTACCAGCTTTGAGTATCGGTACGATATTCGCAATTTTTAGAATTTTAGGATAGTTTTGTATTTTAATAATGGCATTAATTAAATAATGTAATTGTACTACTGCCTTTTTTGACAGGTTTTTTAGCAGTTTATTATGTATACCGTCGATCCATGGAGCAGTTTTGCTTCTAGTGCGCTTTATAATGTCATAGATTTCTTTAGGTGAGGTTAGGATATTGCTATGAACTTCTTGAATGTTCATGTTTTTGATGTCCGTTACTACGTTCTCTATATTTTGTTGAGCTTCATTATTTATTTGGCGATTTACGAAGTTTGACTGAAAGAATTCGCCGAAGGCTGACCATTTTTCGTCGTCTGTCGAGTATATGTCATTGTTGTGTCTCAATGTGGGAAGCTGCGAAAAAGGTTTTCGGAATTTTCTCACAAATTTCCACACCGAGTTGTCACGTACGTTAACCGCTTCCAGGGTTTTACGCCATTCGAGGTTTCTGTGTTCCGTTATGAGTTTTTGTATGGTTTTTCCTATATCATGTAATCTTACCCTGTCAGCGGCTGTCCTGTCTGTCTGCCAACGTCTGCGTAAGTAATTTTTGTTTTGTATTAGGTCTAAAATCTCTTGAGGAAGATTATTTTTAGTAGATTTTTCTCTTGCTAATATTATAGTATTTGTGAGTTTTCTGAATTCTTCCTCAAGAGAGTTTTCGTCTGTAATGTTGTTTGTAATTGTTATGTTGTCATCTAGAGTCTTTCTGTATGTCTGCCAGTTTGTAGTTTTGTAGTCGTAGTAATGTCCCTGTATTCTTGGGATTATGCGTGTAGTTCTAATCTCCAAGTATACAGGGTCATGGTCCGATGTAAGTGTCTTAATAGTCATAGTGTTGTCTATGTTGGGAATGTTTTTCGCTACCGCTATGTCTAGCGTACTGGGAGTGTTTCCGGAATAGGGGAAAGTGGGTGGGGTCTTCAGGGTAATGTATTATTAGGTCATTATCTTCGGCGAATTCGTTCAGGTTTTTTCCACTGTTGTTTTGAAACCTGGCAATTTGAATCCCATGAGTGATGCTTACAATTTAAGTCCCCAAATAAAAGTACCCTGGGGCCCGCCGACATTATAATATTTAGTTTAGTTTTTAGGATTTAATTAGTTGGTGAATTATATGCTCCTACTAATATCATGTTGTTTATTTGAATTATTAAATGTTCCTGAGATATATCAAGCTGATGCAATAATTTGTAGGTAATTTGGTTACTGATTATGAGAGCTACCCCACCACCGTTTTGATCAGGCCGATCTTGCCTTATTACTTCATAGTCTTGTATTTTAAATGTAAAGTTAGGTTTGAAGTAAGTTTCTGTAATGAGTATTATGTCGAATTTATGTTTATGAATGAAACTGCGAACAATAGCTGATTTGTTGCGCATCCCATTTGCATTGTAAAAACAAACTTTGAGTTTTTGATTGTTACGTTCCAAGAGTTCAGTTCCTAAGTTTGAAATTTACGTCTATATTAGTCATGAATAGGTTGTAGGTCTCAAATATTTCTTGCCCATTATGGCATTCTAAAAGTTTAGCGTTAAGCGCTCTAACTGCCCTGGTTAGCTCCCCTATATTGACTAACCTGTTAAGAGTGGATAACTCTGCATTTAGGGCCGTGATATCACTCATGGCTCCGTAATGTTAGGACAGGAGACTATCTTCTATTTATTTAATGAAACCAAAGTCGAATCGAATATATATATCATCATTTATTTTTAACTTGAATATGGGTTACATTTCAAAGAATTACTGCATTCGTTCTTTCATTGAACCTTGCAGTCTATATTGGAAAAAACTATCTAATTAAACAAATTACCTCATATTGCTTAGGTGTCAATACAGGTAACCTACTTAATTGCATAGTTCTTCGTTAACAATAATTAGATACAATATTATGATTTATATTTACAAATATTAAAATTATACTTAAGCCTATTTTAAACTTAATAACTAAGGCCGGCATTACATCTTCCTCGAGGATTTTGAGAAAAAATTTAATTTTCTAAATAAAAATTTTTTCTATTCATAATACAACTTAACTCTATTTTTATGAACTAACTTTTCATTTCCTTCTATTTCTAAAGCAAGATTTGGAGATTCTTCTCTTATAATTTTATATGGCCCCAAAAACAAAGGTTCCCTTTTATTCCCAGTTTCATTTCTTACAAGTACCTTATCTCCTACCTTATAATTTATACTTTTAGTTTTCTTATCATATGTTAATTTCCGTTTGTTCTTTGACTCTAATAAATGTTCATGAGCATCTTTCCATGCTTGCTGTAGCCGATATTTTAATTCAGATGGATAATTTTCAAAAGTTTACAACGGATCTATGCTGCAAGAAATATTTGTTGGTATATTACACTTTTTACCAAATATTAGCTCATAAGGAGTATATTTCGTTTCTGAATGTACCGTTGTATTGTACGCGAAACACCAATAAGAAATCCAAGTACTGAAATTCCCAGGATTGTTCGCTGTTTGAATTCTTAAAAATGCTCCAAAATGTTTATGATTATTTTCGATTTGTCCTAACGTTTCGTGATGATAAGCAACTGAATTTAATTTTTGAATTTTTAACATTTTACAAATCTCCGTAAATACTGTGTTCATAAATTCAGTTCCTTGATCGGTTAATATTTCATGAGGTATACCATAACGTAATATAAAGTTTTCTACAAAAGCTTTTGCAACTGTTACTGCTTCTTTATTAGGTAATGCATACCCCTCTACATATTTACTTAAATCACATTGCACCGTTAAGATGTATCGGTTATTTTCATAATCAGCTTCAAACGGACCAACTAAATCTAAATGAACTTTTTCAAATGATGAGGTTGCTGTAGTTGTGATTGTCATGGGTTCTTTTGCTAAAATAGAATGCTTAAATCTTTGACAATCATCACATTTTCTTAAAAATTTAACCACATCCTCATATAAACCTAACCAGTAATAATATTGCTTAATATTATTATACATTCTTTTTATTCCAGCGTGACCCCCAGTAGGTAAAATGTGAAAATCATTTAAAATCAACTGTCTATTTTCATAACTCGTCACCCTTTCTACCCCTTTTATAATAGTTATACCTATTTTACATTCCTCGAATTCTTGCTTGTGCAGCATTATATCTTTTATAAGTGAAGACGCGCCTTTTAAATTTTTTATAATATACATTTCAGTAATATGATATTTTTTGCATATAGTAAAGAGTTCTCTCAACGATGTCCCTAGAGCGCACGTTGATCGAGATTCTCTTTTTACATAAATAATTTGCTCTTCCAAATCGTAAATAAAATTATGTTGTCTATGTATATGTTGTTTATTTGTAACTTTCTCCAATTGTTCGCTGCTAATTAATTGTAATTCTACCGCGTTTTTATTTGGCTTTAACAATTCCACCAATCCAGGGTGATCAGACCTAGTAGAAGAATTATTATTCGCCGTTTCTAACTCTGTTAATTGTATTTGTTTTTTCGTTTGAGACCTTGTTACTACGTTTACTAACTCATTTTTGTTACCTATATTTTTTAGCTCTTCAGATGACATTTCTATCCTAGACAAAGCGTCTGCTTCCACATTGTCTTTTCCTTTTATATAATTAACTACAAAATCATATTCTTCTAATACTAACCTAAATTTAGTTAATCTACTCGAAGGGTTGGTCATCCCAAATAAATAAATAAGTGGGCGGTGATCTGTCAAAATGACAAATCGTCTAGAATAAAGATATGGTCTGAAATGTTTTACGGACCACACAATAGCCAATAATTCTTTTTCAATTGTTGCATAATTGACTTCTGCTTTATTTAGAGATCTACTTGCATAAGCTACAGGACACCCATTACCATTACAAAGAATAGATCCAATTGCTTTACCTGAAGCGTCTGTTTTTAAAATAAATGTATTACTTGGAGAAAAATCTGGATATTGCAAAATTGGTGGGGATATTAACGCTTCTTTTAGGGTTTCAAATGATTTTTGACATTCTGGAGTCCACATAAAAGATACTCCTTTTCTTGTGAGTTTATTTAAAGGATTAGCTATATGTGAAAAGTTTTGAATATATTTTCTATAGTAGTTAGCAAATGCTACAAACCTCTTAGTTTCTACAGCATCTTTTGGGATGGGATAGTTTTGCAATACTTTAATCTTCTCAGGATCTGGAGATACTCCTTTTGCTGAGATAACATGCCCTAAATACAACATTTCTTTCATTAAAAATTCGCATTTATTAGGATTAAGTTTCAAATTGACTTCTCGCAACCTCTGTAATACTTTTATTAAATTTTGATTGTGATTTGATAAATTATTCGCGAATACACATATATCATCAAGATAAACTAAGCATTTTGTGTAATTTAAGCCTGACATCGCTATACTCATGGCTCTAGAGAAAGCAGAAGGACTTATTTTGAGTCCCATAGGCAATCTTGTCATCCTAAATTGACCCTTTTCTGTTGTAAAACTAGTTATAGGCCTACTTGATTCATCAAGCTCAATTTGAAAATATCCTTGTGACAAATCTAGATGTGAAAAATACATCGCCCCTGATAAGGAATCTAAGATATCTGTTATGCAAGGAAGAGGAAATTTGTCGTCTTGTATTTCTTTATTAACTAATCTATAGTCTATACAAACCCTAAACCGTTTATTTCCGTTCAAGTCTGCCTTTTTTGGAATTAAAATTAATGGACTAGACCATTCTGATGTAGTTTCTTCAATAATTTTTTCACGTAAAAGATTATCAATTTCCCTATTTAAATCCTCTTTTTGCGCATGTGGTAATCGATACTGTTTTACATAAACAGGTTTAACTGACTTTTTCAAGTGAATTTTTTGTTTATAAATATTTGTTACTGACAATGGGTCGCTATCTAATAAAAAAACATCTGAATACTTTGCACAAATTTTTTGCAACGCGTCTTTTTCTTCGGTATTTAAATGCTCCATATGAATTAAATTAAGTAATTTTTCTGTACGACTAACTGATACATTTTTTTTTTTGATCACCAACAATATCATAATTATAAAGTGCTTCAACTACTGGTTCAAAAATTTTTTATGTTAACTTCCTTTTCTCTAACATTTAAAATTTTAACAGGAATCCTATTATTTTTATCTGGTTTTACCACACTGCTTGCAATAAATACACCTTCACATATTTTACTTGGTAAAATTACGCATTCATCTTTTAATATAGTTTTATAATATTTTATTATTTCACACCGTGGTGGAATAATTGTGTTATAAATAACCTGTTTAGATTGCATTTTTAATGAAATTTTATTGTGATTATGATAAAAAGAAAATACAAATGTCTCATAATTAATAGTTGCGGCATGTTTCGTAAAAAAATCGGATCCTATTATGCCATGTACTTCGTTATCAAAACTATTAATCAGCAAAAATTCATGACCAACATTACTATTTTCTAGTTGCAAGGTCAGGTTTACCACACCTGTTGTTACTGTGGATCCTGATATTCCATTAATATTAATTTTCTTTGAATAATCTATAAACTCATCTGATTTCAAACATTCGGTAAATAAAATACTAACTGATGCTCCAGTATCAAGTAACATTTTTAACAAAGTATTTCTATAAGAAACATATATAAAATTTAATGAATTAATATTTAAAACTGTATTTTTAACATTTGTTTTCTCTTTGGTCTCGAAAAAACCAATTATTTGACGTCGATGGATTACCATTATCGAAATTATTTGTGTCCCTACTGTTACTAGCATAGTTATTTGTATCGGTACTGTTACTAATATAGTTTACTCTTGTATTATTCCTATATCCTGATTTATTAAATTTTCCTCTATTTGAATATTCTTTTCCATTATTATACTTAGAGTGAGGCTGTCTATTGTAGTAATTGCTATTATTATTTTTAAAATAATTCTGAGAGCGAAAATTAGACTGTTGATTATTCACTCTGTAATTATAATTATTATCTCTAAAATTGTTGTTATTAAAATGTGTTCTAGGTTTCGCTCCAAAATTATGATATGTGTTATTATTAGTACCTCGTCTTATCTGAAAAACTTCCCTTGCATTCGGTAACATTTCATCTTTGGCTCCTTGAATAGCCTCGGCCAATGATGAATAATTTCGCGCTTTTATTATAGTTCTTAGTTCACTATTTTCTAAACCATTACTGAAAGAATTTATTGCAATTTTTTCATTTACTGATTTAAGAACTTTTAGTGAATTTTCGTCCCCATCAGCTTGAGCTATTGTGAGATTGACAAACATTTCTTCTAGCACCCTACCAAACTGTTCAATAGATTTTCCATTTTGTTTAAAATTATTTAATTTAGTAGATAAAGCAGGCACTGACTTTTTACTAATAAAATGTTTACGTAAATCTGTAATTAAAGCTAAATTTGATACGTATTGTTTATTTAATCTAACTTTTGCACTTTCTGAAAGTCGCGTTTTTAAAACGAAAGTTGTTAACAATTTTTTACCTGGCTCATCTAATAAAGCGTCATAGAGTTCAATTGAATCGATTAATTGTTTTGTATTATTCTCAGTACCATCCATTGACGGTATCAAGGTAGATGCCACTCTTAATTCAAATTTTTCAGACATTTCGGAAATTAATATTTGATTTGAATCTATTTCTCCTAATCTACTTTCTAATGTTTTCTGAGCTAGACAAATAGTATTATTTATTTCCTGGTAATATTCTAATATTTTACTATCTAAATCTTTATCCTTAACAGTATGCTTTAAAGAGTTAAAATCTTGTTTAAATTTATCTAGCTTAGCTAACTTGTTTGTAACAATATTTATATCCTTACGTCTACTATTACTATCCTTAATTAAATTCTTGTAAAATACCTGTATTTCTTCATTTAATTTTTCACATAGTTTAATTACCATTTCTTTATTAATGACCCATATTTAGCTGCCATTCGTTATATTTAACTTTTCTTTAATTCCCATTTCTATTTTTGCATTCCATTCCAATAATAATATACCATATGCCTAAAATATGCCTAAAAGAAAGCTTAAATGTTTTCTTGGCTTGCCCTTATTGTCGATCTTGTTACTTCTGTTCTTATTTTCCTTTCCAACTTCTTCTTAAGTTTTTGATAAAAGTAAACTAGTATAAGACTTAGCACCGCTATTACAAAAATTCCTTCGCAAACATCCTTTACTGACCAATTTCCAATTTTACTACTTGTTTCGCTAGTTTGACCTCCACTGTTTCCTGATTGTGCTATGATAATTTCTTCTTTTTGTTCCTTTGATTGATTACTTCCAGCCATTTTTCTTCATCTAACTAATTTCATTTTTATACAACTTTTTTTTTTAGCAGGATCGCCATGTAATGTTAGGACAGGAGACTATCTTCTATTTATTTAATGAAACCAAAGTCGAATCGAATATATCATCATTTATTTTTAACTTGAATATGGGTTACATTTCAAAGAATTACTGCATTCGTTCTTTCATTGAACCTTGCAGTCTATATTGGAAAAAACTATCTAATTAAACAAATTACCTCATATTGCTTAGGTGTCAATACAGGTAACCTACTTAATTGCATAGTTCTTCGTTAACAATAATTAGATACAATATTATGATTTATATTTACAAATATTAAAATTATACTTAAGCCTATTTTAAACTTAATAACTAAGGCCGGCATTACAAGGTGGATTGCTTCTGGACGTTGAATTTGGAACATTGTCTCTTTTAATTGGAGCATTGTCTCTTTTATTGTTTTGTTTCGGCAACTCGGGAAATTCATCTTGTGGGGGATTTATAGAGTTTGGATTATTTCTATTTTTCCAGTAATTTACTGCCGGTGGTGGTGCTGGAACCATCTTTACTTTTGGTTTTGGCCTCCTTTCTTCCAGCCTCTCTAGTTTTTCAAGGTATGATTTACACTTAGTGTAATTCGCAGGGTGATCACCCCCGCAGTTGTCACAAGTGGCTGGAGTGTCTCTCGTTTTGGTGCATGTCCGGGTATGGTGATCCCCTGCGCATTTAACACACTGAGATGGCCTCCCGCAATTAGCCGTGGCGTGCCCCCACTGCTGGCAGTTGTGGCACTGGATGATGAGTTTCGAAGATTTCCTAAGTTCCCACGTGACTCTGGTATATAAAACGCGTCTTACATTTCTGTTCAGGTATTCTAGAGTCAACGCGGGATCCGTGACTACCAGAAATAGGGGCCGCTCTTTAGTTTTCATTTGAAATATTGATCTTGGCTTTATGTCATGTTCATCAATCAGGTTTTCTTCAATATGAGGGATTTTAGTTCCTTCGGCTAGTCCTCGGATTACAAAAGCATGAGATTTGTCGTCTCTGTGGGTATAAGTGTGAAACGACATCTTCTCATCTTTCATATTTTTTAAAACATTGTTATGGTCCTCCTTGTTTTCAGTAAATAGAATTGTCGTATAATTAGTGTGTTTGAGACTGAAGTCTCCTTTCACTAATCCTTTTAAATCATTTATTAATGCCTTCTGATCTGTTGTTTTGCCATCGATGACAATTGGAGGCATTAATGTTCGGTTTTTGTTTTTGTTTGTTGAATTTTCTGTGGAGCTTTTAGGAGTTTTGGCTGCTTCATTCGGCGTTGCATTTTGCGGGAGGCTTTGTGTCTTATCTTCCAATATTAAGGGTACGAATTTTGTTCCTTTTTTCCTCTTTTTAACTATTTTCCCTATTTCGTCCTCAAGCTCTGATTCTGAGTCTTCAGAGAGAGCTTGATAAGAGTTTTTGGTGGGGGTAATAGTTTTTTTGATTTTTCTCTAATCAGCTTTTTAAAATTAGAGCTGAATTTTCGGGGGATAGTGAACGGTTCATCTTTTTCCTTGGCTGCTTCAAGCTCTGCTATTTTTTGCTCTCTTATATATTGCTCTCTTTGAGCTTGGGTCCTAAACTCAAAGCGGCTGTTGGGAGAATGAGGTAAATCAGGGTATGTTTTGGATACAGCCCCCCTACTCTCCTCTTCTGAGGTGTGGCTGTCATATTGTAGTATGTTTTCAGCAACCCTGCTTGGTATGTCATTTTTTCGCGACCTAGGATCTGAATATGATCTATTTCTAGGGGACGGGGGTCTCCTAGGATCCCTGGAGAGATGCGTATCCTTTACTGTAACAGGTATTTGAGGGTTCACGATCTGACCAGTCGAGCAACTACTCAGTTCATCACTCTTCTGGCCACTCTCGTACCCTTCAGTCGGTTTGAATGGATGGAATGGGGGTATATTGCCACTGAAGTCGTTATTTTTAAAGTCTAGGAGCCTAGCTACTACATTAGAGGGTAGCGGTAGCGTCTTCATTACTCTTTGTGGGGGATTTTCCGGTAAATTATACCCCGATTCGAAATTTTTTGCAGCATCAGTCGCTGCATCGGGTACTTCATTGGTTTTTTCAACCACCGTAGTGTCCATCGCGTTACTTTGTATCGATTCATCTGAACTTTCGAGTATATTTATTAGTTTTTCCACCTCTTTGTCTGGTTTATTGGCATTATTATCCTCATTTTTAGAGCTATCCAGTGATTCCTGACTGTCGTGGAACTCCATGTCCTCCGATCCAGTCAGGGATGGCTTCGGCGAGCCCGTATCCCCTATTGTGGGGGTGTTTTGTTCTTCAGTAATGCCTACAAGTCTTTGTGGGTCATTTGAAGGTCGTTCCTTAAAAAAATTGGCCAGGGGGTCCCCCTGGATGGTACAACTGACCCCAGGTGTTAGTATTGGTTGCTCACAGTCGGTACTCACTGCGTATGGTATATTATTCTTTAATTTGGCTTTGTATAGTCTCGGAGAGCTTAGTTTGGCAACCTTTTGAATGGCATCCGTATCAACCCGGCATTTGCTTTTTAGTCTCTTAGTGTAGAGTGTTTCAAAGCCTTTCACGGCAGTTTGGAGTGCCCTTTCGGGCTCTGGCATGGACCTGATCCCTATATGTGTTTCACTACTTACTCTGGCGCAAAGATAAACTTAGAAAATGAAAAATATTTAGTTGACAGCTGTAACAGTGTAATCAATAACAAAAACGACGTAGATTTGCCTGCAAACAGTACCTAGCAAAGTCCTAGGTGTACTGGGCCTTTATATGCCTTTTGAATTGGCATTCAAGTGGGAAATGTTTAGCTTTTTTAAGAGAAACATCGAACATACTCCATGTAAAACTATTAATGTATTCATTCGCTTGAATAGAGCCTGGCTTATCAGTGCTGTAAACTAGACAGTTCAATTTGGAAATCGCTTATCTTTTGAAAAATTTTCTGTCTTGGTCGATGTACATCCCCAGGAGCACGGAGGCATGATTATAAAAGAAACATATTTTTTCCTACGACCACTTAGGAAAGTGACATCTATCGCACTGTTTAGTCTTATATCACACGCGTGTGGATAAATTTACTTTCCACACGTACGTGTGTGAATATGAATCTACTTTCCGCATAAGCTCTCAAATAAGTCAGACGTCTAATTTATATTTTGATTGATGTAATGTCCATTTTAATAGTAAAGTCGATTTGATGATTAAATTGTTAACATAAATGTTTAAAAATAGATCCCAGATATTTCTTTTTAACAAATTATTAAAATAATTTTAAAGTAACTACGTACATTATTTTTGTTTTTTCTGGTTCACATACATATTTAATAAGATAAGCCAAATCACACAGCCATGATAGTGTAAATGGTTTCCGTCTGACTTTTTCAAATTATCATGTTATAATCCATACAATATTTTGTACTATTATATTTACTGTTCAAAAATAATTGTGAGTAACCATTAATAATAAAAAAGTTTTTGTTCACGATTGTTTATCTTATTTGTTTAAAACAAATGTAACTAATGTTATTTTATCTTTATGATCCTATGAAATTGTTTGTAAATGGAATCACAATATTTTTAATTTTGACAAAACACTATCTGTAATGTAAATCGCTTGAAAATGATTCAATAAAGCATATAAAAAACAAATCTAAAACCAGCTTACCTTTATAGCCAGATTTTCTAGTTTTACATTTTTTTGATAAAATTATTTTGTGGTCGTAGGAAAAATATTATACACCACTTGTGTGAAAAATGTCACTTTCCACACTCGTAATGTAATATACTATATATTTCTCGTACAAAAGCTGCAATAAATAGGCACTAATTTAATAATATAACTGTTGCCCAAGATATATGTCTCAGAGATTAATATATTTTATTATATTATTATATAGATAATTATTAGGCTACTTCTTAAAGTATGATTAAAAACAGAGCAATGTAGTGACATAAATATTTATATAACACTCCTTATGATTATTTTCGCTTAAGAGGAAAATTTACATTACAAACTGAAAGACCTGCGGGGCAACGGTAGTTTAGTAGGTATAAAAATTACAACTTAAGGGTGGAGCCTAAATACTACAAAATTACTTCCGAGACTAAACAAAATCCGCATTCATTCATAATTTTAACAATTGCCCGTAGATACGAGGGATACGTATTCCAAACTCTAACGCGCTAAGTTGACACTCATAGGAACCTAAAAATCCTACAACGGCTGCCGACAGACGTTCATCAGTTCTTGTTCTTGAGTGAGTCAGAGTTACCTAAATTAGGGGAACCAGAATTGTATTTGTTTTTCTCGGTGCATTGCGAGATATTGTTATAACGCAGTTCAATTTTTTAGAGGGTTTTACATTATTTTTATATTTTAATTTAGTGAATAGGTTTAGTTAGATTAAATTAGATTTAAAGAGTATAGAATTGTGAAATATAAATACAAATAACGAAAAAATAGACGATTGGTTCGAATAAGGTAATTTAATACAGGGTATTTATTAATTGAGTGCCGATACTTAAGGGTGTGAATCCTTGGGTGTTAAAGTTTTAAGAAAAAAAATAACTATTTTATTTTGCCCAAAAAAAAAGTGTTTCCACTCATGGTGGGTTCCTACCAAATTTCAACAAAATATCAAAAGCAGTTTCAATAAACTGCTTTTTATTTTCTTACGCGAAAAGGGTGCGTCGTACGAAAGTACGTCTATAAACCAAATTTGCTCCAAAATAAATAAGGATTTTAAAGATAATTTTGGTTTTTAGAAAAAAACAGTGGCGTACCATATTTTTGTTTAAAAATATTCAGTTCAAACCCGGTACGGACGTTACTAGTAAAAATTTAGAAGTCTTTTACGACAAAAAGGCGGGATTGAAAGTAAAAGTTTAGTCTGTTGGTGCATAATATACTATATTTATATATCTAATTTTTATTATTACACTGAATGTGAGATGGCTTTTTTGCTTGCCGTTTTTGGATTAACAAAATATTATTTTAATGATTTAAAATAAACTGCCAGTAATAATAATTATCTGTACTTAAACATATACAGTGTTCATAAAACGACGCATCAAGAAAGCACCAAATTATTAAACTTTTAATTTACGTAACAAGTATTAAAAGTAATTTTAAAAAACCGACTTTAAAATCGTGCTGATGCCATTACCACATCTTAACCAAATTTATATGGGACGAAAAGAATTATAGAAATCTGACAAGGTGGTAAAGAATTATCGCTAAACATACATAAAAAATAAAAAGTTTGGGGATTTTCTCATGGACCCAATTATTAGATTTTGACCAAAATTAAAAGGGACCATCCCGGAAGTATCCTCTTTCCAGCAAAAAACGAATCATTTAAATCGGACATTGTATTAAAGAATTATCGCTGAACATACATAAAAAAATATATACAGACGAATTGAGAACCTCCTCCTTTTTGAAGTAGGTTAAAAAGGATATAATAATCTATATTAATTGTATTAACTAAAAAACTACTATCTGGAGTTGTATACATTTTCTTAAATTAATCTTATATGTAAAAATGTGGGTTCGCTTCCTAGAAGAGTACCTAGTTAACTGTGCAGCCAAATTTATATTTATAATACAGAATTTTTTAAATAAATAAAGTTTTAGGTTTAATTAAACACCAAGTTTTATCAGGAATAACATTTTATGAAAAAAGTAACATATAAAAAGCAGACTTTTTGCGAGCCACTATATATATTTTAGAGGACAATCCATATTATTTTAGAAAAATAAATAAAATTTTTGTATAATCACATAAATGTGATTTATCTTTTAGAATATTGTATATATTTGTCAAAGTTTACTATTTTTTTTTTTTTTTTAAGAAAAAACTCCTAAATTTAAAATAGTGTACTATAATAATAAGACATTAATTATATCTTAAATGGATCGCCTACTACCATGTTTTAGAAATAAATAAAATGTAATTCTTAAATTAATAAAAATATTCAAAATAATTTAAGATTCCTTGCGTTATGGTAATAAACATTAAACAAAATTTCTTACGAATTATTTAGTATTCTGTCTCGTACTTCCATGTCTCTATTAGCTTCGCTGTCAACAAGTTCCGGCAAGGCATATTACATAGAACAATTTTTAATTTTATTTTGAATCTTTTCTTCTCAAAAGCTGTCATTATGAGATATTTTCTCCACTTTTATTCCTCAGGAAGTCCAAAAGCACAAAATGCAAAAATCCATTTGTGTTATGTGCAGCTAGCCCTGAATTTGAATATACCAATAGTGGTTCTCCTTAATGGTCTTTTTTCCAAAAAGTTATTCCTCTACTGTATATTATTTCTTCTTTTACAGTTAGCACTTCAGCTCCATATGGACATTTTAACTCTATCATAGAGTTTTGTTTTTTTTTTTAATTCCATTCAGACTGGCAGCAACATAATCAAATTAGAATTCAATAAAATGTCCACATTTAAAAACTTTTACTTGCAAATAATTTTCCGTATCTTATTTTGCTCTGAATTTATGGTTCTGTGACGGCCCGCCCCCAGGCCCCCTCTTCTTTTGATTTGTTCTTGTGTTTTTACTTTGAATGTTATTTATTTATTTACCTCACAAGTTTTACTTTACTTTATATTCTATACTTACTTTAATTGGCCTTTTTTCCTCTAGTAGTAAAAGTGATCGTCTAGTTAATTAATTGATAATTTATATACCCACGTTGTGATAATGTTAATTAAGGTAAACCAGAATTCGATGCAAAGTTTGGTGCAAATTGATAAATAAAACATACAAATTCATATTTAAACTCTATTTATTTTTGTCATACTTTAAATGTGATGCAATAATTAGCAAAGTATTTTACAATTGTTACTATTTACTGAGATCTCACTTGAGTCCCGTTCAAACGCAGACCATATTCATTTGCTATCAATATATATTTTATTTAGGTTGATGACCAACAGAGTTAACAAACAGCGTCAATTCGCCAGTTGATTAACTATAGTGTTGTTGTTTATATTCTGATTAGGTTGATGACCCACGAAGTTAACGAACAGCGCCAATTCGCCAGTTGATTAACTATTCTTATTTAGGTTGATGACCAATGAAGTTAACGAACAGCGCCAATTCGCCAGTTGATTAACTATTGAGTTGATGTTGATTTGATTCTATTGTAGATATATACAGGTTGCACCCTCTTAGGTAAATATTACGATGAGTATAGAGGTGATGACCAACGGAAGTAACAAACAGCGCCAATTCGCCAGTTGATTACCTTACTATGTTGATTTCACATATACTTTGTTTCAAACCTTGTAGAACGGGTTGCTTAGCGTATAGGTGTCCCCCTTTGAGCTAACGAACAGCGTATTCGCCAGTTGGTTAACTTACTATTAAATTTTACCATCTTGGTTTGTACAATTTATCCAAGATAGCACAACCCTGTATATTTCCAAAATATTGATCTTTATAATTTCTATTGATATGACTTAATACAACCCTGTATGTATTTTAATATTGATTATTAAAATTTCTATTGAAATAACTTAAAACCCTGTATATTTCTTAATATTGATTATTATAATTTCTATTGAAATAACTTAATATAACCCTGTATATTTCTTAATATTGATTTTTATTATTTCTATTAAAATACTCCAAATTTCACCCATCCAAAACAGATGTTATCCTATCTTTCGGGGTGTATGACCTGAAGGCCATGTGGTTTATTGGTTAAATTGATAATATTTTACAGCAAATGTCAGGCCGCCCTTAAACGAAACCGGGGTGGTATCTCAAAGAAGGTTAAATAAATCTTTTGACTCACCATTGAAAATACAGACATTAAATTATGTACTAATTTCATCTAGCGTCGTGGAAGGCGTCGATGTAGGTACGTCGCAGGGTTGGGCGTCGAGGCGTCCATCGTCGAGACGTCTAGCGTCGTGATGGAAGGGAAGGTATTTAATACGGTACTGTATTGGGACAGATATACGGTAGAATTAAGTAGGTGGTGCGGGACGTGATATTATGAAGGAAATAATTATGGACGGCAAAGCGTCGGAAATAAGGCGTGGGACGTTGAGCGTCGAAATGAGTGTACGGTAGGAAATACTTAGATGGTGAGGAATGTGACAGCGTTCGAGACGTAGGGAGTAGGATGGCAGGAAGTTGGGCGTCGAGACGTTGACACCGTCGGGGATAGGAGGTATTGTAGGATAGACGTCGTTTAGGAGGAGCGTTTAGGAAAGGTACAGATTATATAACTGGGTACAGATAATAAAATGTATGCTTGCACATCAAATGATAAAAATTGAATGCCCCTGAGCTCCTTTTCGTCAGACTTTTTATACCCAGTTTAATCGTTTCTGTGACGTCTCTATCGTTTTGTTTCTCATAGAAAAACGAATGTAGGTGCAAAAGGGGGTGGGTTATTTATTACTTGCCTTGAAAGTTTTGTGTATCAAAATATTGTCGATATCGGTCTGAACATCGAAACTAGGAAAATAAGCGACTTAAGTGTTTTAACGATAATTACTTCGTAAACAGAAATACGGCTTATGGTGTTTTCTTTCTCGAGGAACTCAGCCACGTGCATCTTTTACGGACGTGGTTATAGGTATTATTTATTAGGTGTCGTAAATAAGATTTAATTATCTGGGAGATTTTTTTCGTTAAATGAAGCATTTTGAATTTAAAAGAATGGAACATTGTATTTAATAAATGGAATTAATAAATTATTAAGGTACCTGGGTGCGGTAGGTTACAGTTCCTGCCATATCGGGTGGCTTTACAAATAAATAAAAGATTTTAGGAAATTTTTTACAAATTTCTCCAAATTTTAAAGCAGTGACTTGTCTTTTATTGTGCCACAATGCACAATCAGCTTGTCAAAATCGTTTTTTTTCCTCATTTATAGAAATTGGCTAACTTTTTAGAAAAATTTCTCTTGCAACGCGCTTCAAAGGGTGTGACAGATCAAAGCCATACGCGAAAGCAAGAAAAAATATTTACATTACTTTAACGGATTGAAGAGATATTAACATGCTGGAATTAATAATTATTGTTAACTCGAAGAGGTATTCATTAAACAAAAACATATTTATAATTCACAGCTCAGTGCATACCTTCCAATTTCGAGTATATATTTTTTTAATAAATAAATGATAAAATTACTGTATGTAAACAATAACAACATGAATTCAAATCACTTACGTACTGTTTATCACTAAATAGTAGAAAAAGATATATATTTTGTTGGTGTCACCATCTAGACGAAAAAGCTTTTAACGTATTTCTATTTTTATTGTAATAAAAATAAATGCTCCTGTGGGCAAAAATTAAATATATTGTTCTAGCATTTTTTAACATTTCTATTTCTTTTCGTTTCTTTTCTTAGATTTTTTCAAAAGAGACTTATTCATATTTTTAAAGTGACTCCAGAGAGGTATGGGCTAAGCCTTTACCTGTACTTAGATCAAATTTCTTTTAGTAAAATTAAAAAATAATCCGTAAAATTGGTGTACTATTAAACCTTTGCTTATAATATATATACCAATCTTAGTATTTAAGAAATAAATTACGTAAAAAATAAGGTGTACAAATACGTAAAATTTATTCATCCTTCGTAAAACATCAGTAAAATATATTATAAATTGTTTTCATTCACAAATATTAACTTCTTAAAAATCTAACAGAGGCGCCACTTTCCAGACGAAAAATCTTGCCATGTAAGGGTTTCGTAGTACCCCACTTTTAAAGTTTATTTTTGACTTATTCTGAAAGAAAAAAATATGTACATGTAGGTAAAGGTTAAATCTATGCTCCTCTGGAACCACTTTTTCAAAATTCAATTTAGTTTTTTCTAAAAAAAAATTGAGAAAATGAGTAAAAAAAGTGGAGTTTTGTATTTTTTTTTAGAAAAAATAGTTTCAAATTTTAAAAAAGTGTCTCCAGAGGAGCATAGATTTATCCTTTTCCTACACGTACATATTTTTTTCTTTCAGAATAAGGCAAAAATAAACTTTAAAAGTGGGGTACTACGAAACCCTTGCATGCTACGCTCTACAGCCAAGTAAATACTCCTCTTAAGTGTAATAAAGGGTGATCCAATTTCAGTTTCCTACATTGGCACTACTGTAAATCAGACAATAATATGCATTTGTTTTCAAAGCGTCAAAAGTCAGTTTGTAGAAACACATTTACGAAATGGATCGCTTAACGACCGCTCAACGCATGAATATTATGTGATTGTTTTATCTAAACAACAATTCCATAAAAACCGTATACAGACTTTTACGCGCAGATTATGGTCAATTTAATCGTATTACGGAACGAACTATTCGAAATGTTAAAAAATTTGAAGATATGGAAGTGTTGCAGATAGGAGAAGGTTTGCAAATCATCGTCGTGTACGTTCAGATGAAAATATTGCTGCAGTTAGTGAAAGCGTGGCTGCAAACCCAAGAATGTCGATTCGTCGGCGCTCGCAAGTTTTAGGCTTTTCTTATGGCTCCCTTTGGCGCATTTTGCATCGGGATTTGCATTTGCACCCATATAAAATGCAGCGAACACAAGAACTGAAGCCTAGGGACCATAACCAATCAATCCGAAACGTTAGATCATCTGAAAAACAATATCCGCCAAGTTGTTGCCGACATACTGCCTGAAATGTTTGAAAAAGTAATCGAAAAGTTCTAAAAAGGATCGACTCTTGCAGAAGATCTAGGAGCGGCCATTTAAAATAATATTATTTTCCATACTTAATGAAATACTTAATATTTTCTATTGCTAAAGTTAAAATATAATTTTTTTTTAATTTTTGAGTTTTATTTCATTTTAAAGTTCGGAAATTCAAATTGGATCACCCTTTATATTTCGTGTTTCATAAATATTTTATACATATTTTTATTACACGCTTATAATGAAGTTTTATGCAGGATACTGTATCTTTGAAACGCCTTAGCCGCTTTTTAAAAAAGGAGAGCATTTTGAAATTTCATTATTTTTTGTATTAATGGCTTAATGTGATCTTCAGTAAAAAGTCATTCAGTGTTATACTGGTGTGAAAGACTACATTATAAAAATGTATACTTTTAACTGTCTGCACCTGTTGTAATAGTAATTCCAGAACTTTCACTGTAATCACATTTAGAACTTTTGGTCGATATCTTGAAACTTATTTAGCAGTTTTGTATTTTATTGTTTAGAAAAGTTACAAGATATTTTCAAAAATTTCGAATTGTTTTAATTATAATTTCATAAATAAAATAAAACAAAATACAAACGACCATATTTCTTCAGAAAACAACTACTCCTTTCGCTAATAATGCAACAGTTATTGAATTATATCCAAAGGCAAACAGCAGAGATAGAAATGAAATTTCCACATTCTACCTTTGATTTTGCTTACTAAGGAGAATGTCATTCTTCAGCAAGAAATAGATACCTACTTTTCTGACTAGATAATACAAGCGACCTTTGATTTGGCTTACATGCAAATGGCGTTACCATTTTTATTACTTAAATACTTATTCTCTTCGTAATCACCGTTATTGTATACTTGTGAATTTTTCCCTCTATAGAACTTGATTTTTGCTAAAAATTTAAAGTTGATATTTTTTGTTTGTCAGTTAGGATTTTTTTTAAATATTTTAACCCCCCTTATCCCCTAATTTTTATTCAATTTTTTTTCAGAATCAATAGGATTCATCACCTTATAAAGCTTGAGTTTTCGTGAATATTTCATTTTGATGTTTTTGTTTCTGAGTTAGGATTTTTTTTTAATATTTTAACCTTATTCAATGTATTCAATTTTTTTAGAATCAATAGGCTTCTATTTCTTATAGAGCTTGATTTTTAATAAAAATTTGATGTTAATATCGCTTTTAGTTTTTGATTTAGGATTTTTTTTTAATTTCAACTTTCCTTGATCAGATTTTATTCAAAATCAATAGGGTTTGTTCCCTTATAGAGCTTGATTTTTCCTGATATCGTTTTTCGTTTTTGACTTATCATCACTATAAGTCTGCATTTTAAACAATTTTGAAATCATTGCTAACTTACCTAAATTATGATAATTTTATTTGAGGCCTGCATTATTCTTTAATTTCACAAAAATTAATTTCTTGGCAACCCTGTAATATTTTTTAAAATATTTTAGTGTTGAATACAGTTTTACTAGGCCATTCTAAAACATTTAAAATATATTGTTACGTTATAAAATAAATAAATAAATAAATAATAAATCACTTAAATAAATTTTAAACATCCAGTACATGGACAAATCCGTTAACAAAACATTTTAATTATCAGCAGTTTTTATAATCTAAGCAATTAGGGAATATGAAATGACTTTGGGGAATTCAGAGGTAATACGGGGTCATTCTTGCATGGAGAATCTGGGGTCACCGATCAGGTGAAAAGGTAAAAGGAAGTGGTGTGCCCCCTCAGTGAAGAAAGGGTGTCCTGAAAATGTAAGTAGATTTTTCCGTTATTGTCATTATATATTTCGTTTGTGGAAGATATATTTGTTTTTTTTTAATCGTTTAATCTTTCTGTGTTCTCCTCTATCCTGTTCTGATAGTAAGTGGCTGCGCTGACGGGGTTAAAAAAAAAACCATAAATCCCAATCAAACTGGACATTTTGTTAGATTAAACAGGACACCATAGTCCTTATCATCACAAATTAAACGTGTCAAAACAACATACTAGGAAGTGTTTATTAACCTCGTCAGCGCAGCTACTAACTACCAGAACGGGATAGAGGAGAACACAAAAAGATGAGACGATTAACAAAAGCAAATATATTTTCCACAAACGAAATATATAATAGCAATAACGGAAAAATGTACTTACATTTTTCAGGGCACCGTTTCTTCACTGAGGAGGCACAACACTTCCTTTTAACTTTTCACCCGATCGGTGACTCCAGACCGATGCCCCATGCAAGAATGACCCAGTATCGCCTCTGAATTCCCCAGTCTTTTCCTATTGCCTAATTGCTTAGATTATAAAAACTGCTGATAATTAAAATGTTTTGTTAAATAGATTTGTCGATGCACTGGGTGTCTGAAATTTATTTATTTAAGTGACTTATTATTTAATTATTTTATAACGTAACAATATACATTTTTATTTGTAAGGCAACAGAGTACTATCCCGTATAGCAACAATTATTTTCAAAATAGGCCTTTTTTCAAATTCATATAACTTTTATTTGAAACTTGTTTGTGTATCTATAACATAAATTGATTTATTGAGCAATTACGCACTAATGGGACACCCTGTATAAACTTTTTGTTTAAATGTTGTAAATAGAAATTAACAATCGGCCTGTTTCGGGAATTTCCTTAAAATTGGATATTTTGGCTAAAAATTAATTTATTCATAACTTAGACTAATATTCTTTTTATAATATAAAAAAGAAAAATATGATGAAAACAGTTTCTTCACACATGTAAACAAATGCCAGCAGCTGTCTGCAATTAGGCATTCCAACGATCTGTCAAACAATAGCTGCTAGTGGAAAGGGCTCATATATCTAAGGAAGTTGCGACATAGCCTTCCATCTTGGATGCTATTTTTATTCGAAATAGTAGTCGCCAAGCCTGCCAATTTATGAGCGATTTTCTTTTTTTAATAATATTTTTATTGATCGACATAAAATATTTAAATTTAATCCATTATTCATGATGTCGCATGTTGTAGATAGAATACATCGTATGTCGCAACCTCCTAGATATACTAACCCTTCATTCCTTTCATTATGTGAGGTTGTACTTCACAAAGACGTTTACAACCACTTGAAGTTCTACAAAAAAGTTTCCTAAAAATAATGCTTAAAAGGTCCTATGGTATCCTATAAACTCATTGTTTGTTAAGGCAAATTAAATGCCATTCAAATCTTTTTATCTTACCAGATTATCCATATAAGACAAGGCAAAAACATCTTTATATTGTTCCTCGTACTCAGAAATCAGTGGGACATCGCTCGTATTTGTATCTAGGTTCAACATTTATAATACCCTCCCAGTTGAGATAAAATGTAATAGGGACCGTGCGTGAAATATAGAGGCAGCACTACTGCCGAAGTTAGCCCTCTCTAGTGTTTAATTTTAGAATTAATTGGGGTAAACATTGCAAGTAAAATAAAGGATATTTTTTTAAATAATAAATATAGATACCGGCTCGTAACAAACAATCGTTTACATGGGCAAAATTATATAAAATGTGAAAAAATTATTAAAATCTGGACATCTATATAAATTTTGAGGAAAAAGATTTAAATGGCTAAGAGACAATAAATTGTAAAGTTATACCTTAAACCAGTGTATCCAACGTTTACAATGTCAAAATATAAATTAATAAATAAGCTTGAGAATAATAAAAATATTGTTTTTAGCTTGATGTTAGTTGAAATATCATTCATCTACCTTTCCCAGTGACCACTGAATAGCCCAAATGTGTTTTAAAATAAAATTTCAGCATTTGGATCTTTAGAAAAAGATTATGTTAAGTATTGTGAAAGTTAAGTTTCTAAGAGATCTAAACAATTTTTATAACAGATGGATGTAAATAATTTTAGACCACTCTCGTTTTAGAAATAACACTATATAAAACAAATAATTACAATATGTAATACAACTTTGAAAATGTAATGTAATTAACTTTGATAAATGTGAGTCGTAAACAACTTTGTTAAGAGATGTAATTGGATTCTTATCTATTCTGATTAATGTTACTAAAATTTTACAAAAAATCACTAGATTTTAAGTATTTTAAAGTTTGTTGCAATCTCTTTTGACAGTAATTGCAATGTCTTAATTATAGTTTGTTTATTTTAGTAATAAATGAAAATTAGGAAATAAATAGTAAATAAATAATAAATAAATAGTAAATAAATAGTAAATAAATAGTAAATAAATAGTAAATAAATAGTAAATAAATAGTAAATAAATAGTAAATAAATAGTAAATAAATAGTAAATAAATAGTAAATAAATAGTAAATAAATAGTAAATAAATAGTAAATAAATAGTAAATAAATAGTAAATAAATAGTAAATAAATAGTAAATAAATAGTAAATAAATAGTAAATAAATAGTAAATAAATAGTAAATAAATAGTAAATAAATAGTAAATAAATAGTAAATAAATAGTAAATAAATAGTAAATAAATAGTAAATAAATAGTAAATAAATAGTAAATAAATAGTAAACAAATAGTAAATAAATAGTAAATAAATAGTAAATAAATAGTAAATAAATAGTAAATAAATAGTAAATAAATAGTAAATAAATAGTAAATAAATAGTAAATAAATAGTAAATAAATAAATAGTAAATAAATAGTAAATAAATAGTAAATAAATAGTAAATAAATAGTAAATAAATAGTAAATAAATAGTAAATAAATAGTAAATAAATAGTAAATAAATAGTAAATAAATAGTAAATAAATAGTAAATAAATAGTAAATAAATAGTAAATAAATAGTAAATAAATAGTAAATAAATAGTAAATAAATAGTAAATAAATAGTAAATAAATAGTAAATAGGATCATGATATTTTTATCAAATTGGATATTCCAATTTAATAGTAACACCCGACATTACTTTTAATTAACAAAATAAACCATTCATTTGTTTATCTGTAAAATTATATTTCTTTACAACTGAGTGCTCAAAATTAATACAAAACATGTAAAGATAAAAAGAAAACTTCGCCCAGTAAAATACGCTTTTCGTCGTCTGATTTACATATGGATAAGCAATCTATGTAACTATGTATATCATTGGGTGTGAGACACCCAAGGGTGTTCTGTGAAAATATATAAAATTTCTTTACTAATGAATTAAATCCACGTTTCCGAAGTGATGCAACAAGTTTTTTCGATAATGATATTACGAAAATAATTCGAATTTATTTAATTAATAATTACTAAACATTAAATGACATATAAAACTAATAAATCCCCCATAAAGTTCACATTTTTGTCACCAGTTGGCGTTAAAATCATGACGCACGGTCCGTATACTTGAAGTCAATTTAAAAAAATAATCAAAACAGAAAAAATACAAACAATATTATTTTAAACAATTGATTTTTCTTTGCATTGTGCATATCAACGTTTCGATATCTTTTTGGTTAAGTGTAGGTATTTTAATTGTGTTTGTCTCCTACATAATATATTATCTATATTTTTTATGATACATTCATTTTATGTTATATTTATATATATTTTTTCTTCTTTGTTTTCATGTCTATATTTTTATGTTTGTTCTCAAAACAATTGCCTTATTAGCACTTATTGAATATTAATTTATGTGAAATTTCCAGTTATTTTGTTTGGAATGCCTAATAATTTATAAATAAATGGTTCCGGCGAATGTATTTGGTGGCGCTGCGATCTTAATTTCGGATCCCTATGAGCGTCAATTTATAACAGTTCAAAAGTTGGGTAAGAATATCGATAATGTTCACTAGCGAACCCAGCCGATTTTTACTCGTAACTCTGATCAATTTTAGCCACGTTTTCCTTTGGTTTTATAGTTCACGGTGGTTCATTATACCTACTGTTTATATTTTTTTTTAGTTGCTATGGTGGAACTTTTACTCCAATTCAACGCGTGCACTAAAATCAAAAACTTTTTCGGTACGAGTCCACACGATGCCATGTACGAGATAGATGATATGCCGGACGCGATCAAATTCATCATTCTAGGTAGAACGAACAAACGAAAAGCCGTTCTGGACGAGTACAATATACCATCGAAGTTCTCGAGAAAAAGCGAGAAAGCCAAAAATAGGAAAGTGTTAAAAACATACGCGAGGCTGGAAAAAATCCAATGTCCGTAGATGGAATTAAAAAATAAGTATTTAGTTGTTAGGTACTTGTAAATAGAAACTCTATATATTTTAAAGTTAATCGATTTACCATTTTGAGAACTTAATTTAACCTCTTAAATAGATTGCCAAATTATGTCATGCTTGTCAAATGTCATCTTCATGAATTTTGAACAACGATCTTGTGGATCGTGTGTCATAAAGCTGTTTTTTAGATATAAAGATTCAAAAAAAAAATTTTATACAGGAAAATAATTGTATAGTTTTTTAAGAGCACAATTCCTGTTCTATTAGGAAGAAATAATCTTGGAAAATTATTCTATTAGTTTTGTTTTTAAATAGATATTACGAGGGTATTTTCTACATGTTCTCACCGGATTGGCATACAATTTCATGCCAATTTGGTGAAAGTGCTGTTACTTGTACACGTCTCCCTGCGTATGTACAACTTGCTATGATCACTCATCTGCCTGTCAAAAGACCAGTTTATATTTGAATGGCCCTCGTAATTTGTTTTAAAATCAAACAGCACCCGTTCCATTACACAGGTTGTTCGTTTTTCCTTTAGGAATTTCTAAATTGTATGAAACAATTTAGTTAAATATACCTTTTCCATCGATACAAAAAAAAGTCATTGACATATTAAAAAATATCTTTACAATAGGAGTTTGTACATTTACATTTGAATATGGTTTCGCAAAAGTGATAACGTTAGGCGCTATTAATGTGATCGTTATTTACGTTTCATTTTGGTAAGCGTTATGTGACAGAAAAATCGTAAATCTGTTTAATTTTTAAATAATCTACTTTTTATTAAGACTATAGTACACACATCCGTTAAATTTCATAAAAATATATTTACAAAAAAGAAACATGAAATTTATCATCAGTAAGTGCTAAACAGTGATATGGTAACCTAATTCAGGTCCGGATTTACAAATTTTTACTTGCATTTTTTTGGATAAGTAAATCTTAATATTTGAATTGGAAAAAATCAATTGTCTTTACAGGTATTTTTAATAAATACAGTTTTTATTAACATGAAAGTTTTAAAGAATGTTTAAACGAAAATTGTATTAAATTAAGTCTAATTTTATAAAAAGATCCTTCTCTGCCTTCTCGTTGTTTTCAATGCCACCTCCTGAATTCCTAAATAGCTTCCTGGACCTCTCCTGTCTTTGCCGTTGAACCACTTGGAATTATATTACTGTTACTGTGCACTTTTCTTGTCAATATAGTCAATATTTACTACAATTCAATCAAAATGGATATATAAATCGCCTGATATGGCTGGAAATTAAACGTAAAAGAGTTTTTTTAGGAAGAGAAATAAAACAAATTAATAATTTTTATGGATTTGACATTCGATTGATCATCGATAGTGTTATCGATTGTCCGATATTTTATCAAATACATGCACGTAAAAAATTGTCAACAGCTATAGAAAATAATAAAGATGCCTTTTAACAAAATTGAGGTTATATCAAAAAATGGTTTATTTTGTGATTAATACACAATGTTTTTATATTAATTATGATAATATTGAATTTTCCGCAGGTAAATTAATCAAAAATAATAAGTAGTATCATTTGCATTAAGAAATTATGCGAAAATAGTGAAAATTGTGTCGTATTGTTTACCGTCACCTTATAGTTAGAGTATAAATGTATTACACAACTAGGCATTACACACATTATGACAGACAAATCGTTCAAAAAATAAAAATTTAATTTAATTACACACGACACTAGAATTATAACCTATAAAATTGACAAATGTAGCATAGCAAAATAACGAACCGACCCCACTTTGCACCTTCTCGTATCTTATCCCTAGGTTACCATATCACTGATGCTAAACAATAATGCGCGATTTAAATTAATTTAAGTAGGTAAAACACTACAGTATCGTCATGCCAATTAATTTATTTGTAATAAAATTTTAAACCAATAGACGTCATTGCTAGTATCAAGTTAAGATTTATTTACAGCAGTTTCCGCTGATACATTTGTCACTGAAATTATGAGATTCGGTATTATATTTTTGATTTCCGATTTAATAAAATAGTCATAGATTTGTTACAATTTTAATAACAACGGCAACACTTAGCCTACTTACATATATTATAAAATGTACCCCCAGAGGAAGTATCGCTTAGCTTGAATCGCCAATAACGAGACTCTTTTGTTGACTTTTGACAGAAATGACGCGTACAGAGTTGACAACAGTACTGATTGTAGACCTAAAAAGTTACTAATTGGGACTAAATTCGACCTTAAAAGTTCCCGACTTAATAGCGTTTCCGTTATTGGAAATAGCTATTGTGGATGGGTAGCTGCCAAGTTAACGCTGACGATATTAGCGCCTAACATTATTAGATCATGCAAAAACTATATTTCTTGTAATATGTAATAATCCCTTCTTATAGTTACTATTTACATAGATCTGAATAATTTAGGTAAGTATGATATAAAAGAAAGCGATATTGTCGAAAAATAACTTGAACAATGTACTGAAAATGCTTGTTAAGTACCTTTATTTATAAATGATTTCCCAACGAAAAAAATGTTTAAAAAATATTATAGAGACAACAAAAATTTGAAAAGTCCCATAGAAATTTTGTTGGGATAAAACAAGTTTTCACATCAAAGTATTTTTGTGCAGTGAGATACAAAGTTAAATATTGCAATTGCAAATACAAGGAGGTACATGGTGGCGTGTGCTATAAATGCCATAATAATTATTTATGATCCGAATTACAAAGAAAAATTTATCTTCTACCATTAATTATTTAAATAAAAATTACGTTTTTGAATGACTGCCATTAATATTAATTATTAAATATAAAATGGTTGATAATCAAACTTTGAATTGGGAATTAATTTTATGGCATTCATTTTTTGGCACATTCGTTGTTTCCTTCTTTTATTAGGAGATGTATTAGTACAGTTCCAGTTATAACTTGGGTTGCCACAAGTAATACTATTCTGTGTGCTGATGCCTCGCTTCAGTGTCACTTATCTTTGTGTGGATTCCATAGTTTCCATGTAGCATTTGACGTTCATCGCCCCGTTTCACAGTGATGCCACATAAAGCAGAATATAGTGAATTAACTCTATGAGTAGTTCTCGATTTTTGGCTCTTGGGGCTTCCAACGTTTAGCTTAATCCTGGCTACTTTGTTAATCCTGTCGTTGTCTTTCCTTGCCACCTCCTTAATGTGGGCTATGAAGCTGTCTACGTCGTCTATGACTATGCCAAGGTATTTTACTTGCCTTATTGGGGCCACCAATGTGTCGTGTATCCTTATTCTACCAGCTTTCGTTTTCGCCTTCTACCAGTGGGCCCATTTCACTTTTTTCTGGTGCCAATTCTAATTGTGTATTCTCCATACATGTAACTATTCTATCTAGCGCTTTGTTCGCCTGTCTTCTAGACCCCTGGCGCCTTCAGATGTTACAAACAAGGTTAGGTCATCTGCAAAGCCGATTATCTCACAAGCCGATTATCTCACACCCCTCTGATAGTTCAACTTTCAAGAACCCATCGTTAGTTATGTTCCTCGGAGTTGGCCCGAGTACCGATCCCTGTGGAACTCCTGTTGAAATGAGTAGTTTCTCCTCCCATATGGCCAGCATCCTCTCTTTGAGATAATTCTCTATTGTTTTTATTAAGTATCTGGATATTCTCCTTCTTTTCACTTCAGCGATCTACATTCTCGCTCCTGTCCGCGTTTACCCTTTCTACTGCCTGGACGGTCGATCCTCCTGGTTATATGCTAGATTTTCCGCGTTATGTATTTCTTCTATCAATCTATTTATCACCATACCTTCGTAGAGCTTACTTATTGTTTTTAATAAACATATAGTTCTATATATGTTACTGCATCTTCTGTCTCTTTTTTTAGTATTAAGACCAATTTAGCCGTTTTACATTTCTCCTGGAATTCTTCTTTACTTAGTATTGTGTTTAAATACTTTAGCAGCATCTCTGGTCTTATTCGGTACACCTCTTTGATTGCTTCTGGTGGTATAGTATGCCATCCGGAATCCGTTCCTGGACTTGCTTGTCTTCATACAATTATTGTATCCTTCAATTGGTAATACATTTTCTTCTTCCTTGTATCTGCCGCTAGGGTGGTAGTGTCCCTGGTCGGAAAGAGTTTTCTGGTTGTTGCTTAGGTCTACTAGAGTTATACTCCACTTTCAAGTAGCTATGCTGTATTCTTTCTTCCATAGATATCTTCTAGCTCTACGTATACCTCTTGTCAGTTCTTCCGCTTGTATTCTTTGATTATTTTTTTAGGTCTTTTTGTGCAGTTGTATTCTTCTTTTTTCTCTCTACTGTCACCCGCCCTATGTGTCAATAGGACTAGTTGGGACTCTGTGGGCGCAGCTATTTTTATTGTTCACTTCATTCGAGAGTAACAGTAATTATTATAATAATCATTTATAATGACATTAGTTGTTGAAGCCAAAGGCACCAATAAAAAAATAACCATTTTTCTGTTTCGCATAAAACGAATCTAATCCACACAATAACCATCAATATTAGGAATGTTTGAGTTTGGTGATCTATCAGCACCAAACCACTACCCTGATGTGCGGGTAAGGAAACTATTTACAAAAGTAAATAAAAACATACTTGCTAGTTAATAAATATTCATTTTTACAAGTGATACCTTCTGTGATCTAACCCGTCTTTCAAAATCAACTTGCAAGTCATTTCCAGTACATTTTTATCAAGATAGAGTGGGACCCAAAATTAAATCAGAAAATTATTTAATATATTTAAATTTTAACCATATTTAAACCACTCTTCGTTTGATGCAATACATCTGTGGAGACATTTGTCTCTGCTCGAAACACTTCGATTTCAATAGAACCACGCCCGCTGCTCCTATGGAGGCCGTTCGGTTCGAGAATACGGATCAAGATAAATAATTACGGTTTTTTTTGGGTACCTCTTCCTATATTTTCTTATAACTAAATGAAAATTGTTTAACAAACCAGCGTGATATACTAGGCGACATTGGATGTATTTTATATTTCAAAAACTTATTTGTTCCTAGATATGTAACAATGATAAAAAGCATTCTAAGCTAGTTATTTTTAGTTTGGGAATTTATATTATATGTATATTTTAGGTAGTCTCTTATACATTTATTTATTTTTACATTATTACTTTAGATAATTTTTTTTTAAATTTTCAAATCTTTAATCGGCTTGAAAGAACTGATAAAATGAAAAGAAAAATAAGAGAAATTCTTGTAATGAAAATAGCGAAATATGCTGAAACTATGTATGTACACTAGAGGTGTGTCGTTCAAAATGAACGATTCGTTCAAAAAGAACGAATCAGTGCACTGACTCGAATGAATTGATTTCCTGTTTTTAAAAGATTCGAATCTTTTTTGAGTCAATTGCTCGATGGCTCTGCGATCGATCAAACATGCCGAGTTCCGAGTTTAGTTGCTTCGTTCATTCGATTCGGATTCGAAGATTTGGTATTTTACATCGGCATCGGCAAATTGGTCGCTTTTATTCTACGTTCTACGGCATAATACGAGAACTCCGACAGGCGGTGGCGGTATGTGTCTTTAATGTTTTTCTCACTTTACAGGAGGTGTGTATTAAGCTTAGGTAAACAATTTATGCGTGTTGTCTGATAAATAAATTTAAATCAAAGTAAAATTAAAACAAAAAATGAAGAATCGTGAATATATAATTTTGCGTTAATTTTGGCTATATATTTGGCATTTAAAAAAAAATTGTGTTATTGTTTATCTTAACGGACAAGGATGTATTTATTATTCAGCTGCCTTTTTTTTTATGAAATATGAAACATTAATTCGCTTTACTTTAAAATAAATCTGGTTATAAATATTTTATATATAATAACATCGTTCGTGGTTCGCTAAAGTGAATCACTTCAGAACGAATCTTGAAGAACGAATCTTTTTAGGTGAATGAATCAAATGAATTAATTCAGTAAAAAATTCGAACTTCCCACCTCTAATGTACACAGCAAATTATATTAAAATTAACAAAGGACCCCGCACTTTTTACATTAATTTTGGGTACTGACAGAATTTGTTAAAATTTTAATATGTTACTTTTCAGGTCATAATGGACAACTTTCTTATGGACATCAAGTTTGCAGCTCTACAGGGTGAGCTGTCAGAATGAGTCAAAAGTAAGGAGTGCAGAATTAATATTTTCATATATATCTTTACCACTCTTAAGTAATTCATGTTTTATTCATGAAACTTATGGCATGAGTTACTTTTGTATATGGCTTGTTAATGCCTACTGTCACTTTTTAAAATAAGTCATACAGAGTGTTTAAAAAATAGGAATATTAATTATAGAAATAAGGTGCATTTTCATGTATTACCATAATTATAATATTACTTGTGATTACTTATTTGTTATATTAAATACTAGATAAGATTAATTAATAATAAAGGATGTGACAGAAAGACAAATATTAATATATAAATATTACAGTTTCTTTACATAGATTTTTAGGCTTCCACTAAATTATAAATCCATACAAAAGAAACTACAGTTTTAAAAACCTGTTTTATTAAATACATTAACTATTTACACACCTTCAAAATCTTTCTCATCTTTCAACAGCATGTATAATTTTCGAATCGTGCGTATTCCAGGTACCACAAAACACTTGAAATATGAGTACAAATGCATATAGTTCTTGAATCAGTCTGACATGTTCAGTAATATCTAGTAATGGGATTCTTTTGAATTTTATTTTATAAATAAAGTGTAACTGATATTCCTAATTATTTGAACACGCTGTATAATTTATTTTGCAAAGTGTAGGTAAGCATTAACAAACTATATACAAGGGTAACACATGAAATAAGTTTCAAGGAAAAAACAAGAATTACTAAAGAGTGGTGGAGAAATATTTGGAAATATTAATTCTGCACTTCTTACTTTTGAATCGTTATAACAACTCACCCTGTAGAGCTGCTTACTTGAAGTCCATAAGAAAGTTGCCCCTAATGACCTGAAAAATAACATACTAAAATTTGAACAAATTCTGCCAGTACCCAAAATTAATGTAAAAAGTGCGGGGTCCTTTAGGGCCAGTCTTTTCACCTCTGAGTAAAGTAAAGTAACTACTTGCTGATTAAACTATAGGGCTATTGTTTGTTAATCTGTCAAGTAAACTGGCATGTAACTTTATTCAGAGGGAAAAAGATCTGCCCTAACACTATTTGTCTTTTGTCCTACATTTGGACATCAAATGTAGGACCAACCCCTTAAACCCCGATCCTTTCAACTTTTTTAGACCGCAGAGATCAATCTGGCATCCTTTCTTACATAGGCATCCATCTTACTTTTTCTGCATCATCCTTACAAGTTTGCAACGTCTCCCTACCGCTGAATAAGAAAACTTGATGGAATAAGAAATTTAAAATCAAGAATTCGAATTGTTCAAATGGAAATGATAAAAATTGAAACTTTCAGGGATAGCTTTTTTAATTTTATAAAAATTGAGACTTTCTCGGTTGGCTTTTTTAATTTTATTTATTTAAAATTTTTGATTTGATATTTCTATGTATTAAATATTAAAGCATCTTGGTTTGAAATTCAATTAATTTTTTTCACATTTATTTTAAATTCTCTTCTATCTGATGGTTCCTTTAACATTTATTTTGCTTTCCCCATATCTTCTAATGGATTGACACTTTTTTTGGACTTAATCATCCGAAAGCCTTGTGCTAATAGAGCTAATAGTTAATTTTCTTCTTATACAAAAAGAACTCACTTTTAAAATCTTCTTTATATATAAATAGTGAAATACCTGTTTCCCAAAAATCTCAAATAAGTCAGGTGCATTAATTTTAATTTGACAGTTTAGGTAGTTTTTGTGCTGGAAACAGCGAAACTTCTGGGCTATCTTTCCTTTGCCTGTATTGGAATGAATAATGAATGGCGTCGCATGTGCAAGAGATGTTGGAAAACGTCGATGTACCGACCGTTATTCAACAATTTTCATTCTAACAGATAAAGCATGTCTGTAGGTTTGATCTTGCAAGGTCTGTATACTTTTGCCAAACGAACTAATGAAGATAGTTTGAGAGTTCTTTTGATTTTCTGTCTAACTTTGCTTCAAGTTTCAGGAAACGTAAGTTATTTTTCACCTACCAATCGAGACGTATAATTAAAAGAGCTTTAAAACGAGGTGTCACTCGATTATTTAATATTTTAGAAAGGACGGTTCTAGGGGAAAAGGGCTTTAAATAAGAAGTCTAGACCACCAGACTTTTAAGCACAATGAATAAAAAAAAATTTAAGACGTTATTATCTTATTTGTTTTTATTTTTATAACAAAATCGATATTTCTTATGTTTTTAATTACTTGTTTAACGTGATTTAAACCATTATTGTTTTTTAAATATCACGCGAATTACAAATTTTAAAAAGATACGTATAGTTTTAAAACTACTTATGGGTTGAAACTACTTTTGACATAATTTATAAAATACATTTACACAGGTCAGTTTGTAAATAAAAAGGACCACGTACTTTTTACATTTATTTTAGGTACTGTCAGATTTTGTTCAAATTTTAATGTTATTTTTTAGGTCTTTAAAGGCAACTATCTTATGGACCCCAAGTTTGCAGCTGTACAGGGTGAGCTGATAGAAGGATTCAAAAGTAAGGAGTGCAGAATTCATATTTTCAAATATATCGCCACCGCTCTTAAATAATTCTTGTTTTTTTTTTTATAAATTTAATATCATGTAATACACTTGTATATAGTTTGTTCATGATAACTTACACTTTGCAAAATAAATCATACAGCGTGTTCAAAAAAAGTAGGAATATCTGTTACTGAAATATGGTGCATTTTTCATGTATTACCATAGTTAAAATATGACTTCTGACCATTTTGTGTTTCATTTTATACTAGATCATTTTTAAAAGTAATACAGGGTGTGATAGCGCTATATAAACAATTAAGGATTACAGACACGCATTTAACGAAAAGTTTACCTAAAATATTGTAGAAAGTCTTGAAACTAATTAGGATTTGCCCGTATTATAATTAACTAACCAGATCCCGTTCTACGCCTACTTAAATGTATAAATAATTCTACTAACTCTGACTTAAATGAATGACTGCAAAGACATATTCTAATTAAAAAAAAGACTTTCTGATTTTTATGTACAGTACAGATTTTAGTTTAGTTATCACTTTACTTTTAAATATAATTCTATTTTTGTAGATTTAGTAGATTTATTTTAGTTAAATTAAAATCTCACAAAAACCTTATGCAGTTTTTGCAGTAGTACTTTATTAAAAAACCGTGATATTCTTAGCTATTTCACACCACTGCATACTTTTATTTGGCTTTAGATTATTTTCTGATCATATGACATAACTTTTTTTATTTCTTTGTTCATCAATCAAAATAATTACGAAACGATTCTATAACCTTAAAGGTTGGCGAGTGTTAAATTAAGTAACAGCTTAATTATCATGATAAGGTTAACAGCCAGCGTTGTAATCATTGCAATTTTAGACTACATTCTATTTTACATTGTATATATTCTTATTAGGAACAATTTTAAAAGTTTATTTTTGTTAGGAAACCCTCTATATGACGTATCTTCGTTTTTTGAAATATATTCGATATTTGCGACATATTTATAGAGTACAATTAAATTCCCCTTACTAGATAGTACTGTTTATGTAAGACTGGCTTAGAGACTTTACGCATGTGTGCTAATATTTCAAATGTTTTGTGGTACTTTAAATAAGCACGATTCAAAAATTACCTAAAGTATCCTTCAACTGTTTTATTAAGGACTATTTTAGATGCTGCTGAAAGATGAGTCAGATTTTGATGGTGTGTAAATAGTTAATTTATGTAGTAAAACATGTTTTTAAAAATAAAGTTTCTTTTATTTTTATTTATGAGTGGTGGAGATATATTTGAACATATTGATTCGGCGCTGTTTACTTTTGCCTCCTTATAACAGCTCATCCGATAGAGCTGCAAACTTAAGGTCCATAAGAAAGTTGCTCATAATGACCTGAAAAGTAACACACTAAAATTTGAAAAATTCTGACGATATCCAAAATCAATATAAAAAGTGCTGGGTCCTTTTTCTTTTTGATAGGATATCGAAGAGATCTAACTCTGTATGATTGTTCTTACAGCAATTAGAAGCAGTTACTGGCACTCATATGCGGATGAATATTAACTGTTCCCACATTATATTTCGAACTGTTTGTAAACCAACTTCGCTCTAATAATCATACAAAAAAATCAGAGAACTTTCTAGATACAACTTAGTAATTGAAAATATATGCTTCGTGCATATACATATTTTTAATTTTGGCATCTTGTGCCAATTCAATTCTTTTACAACCAAACTAACTACTTGAAATTGACACTAATCTTATAAGAAGTCAGATTACATAAATTGGTTATTTTTTTATTTACTTTTATATTTTATCTAGTTTTATGCTGTTTACATACCATGTTGTATCCTTATTTTACATTTGAGGTTGATAAAAATTCTTCATATCAGTTGTCAGTAATTTCAAAACATAAGTGTATCTTTATACTTTATTGTCATTAGCCTATTTGTTTCAAAATACTGCTGCTATAAGTAGAAGTGGAATACAACATACAACCACATACAATAGTAGTTAACCCCATCTAAGGTTACAACTATGTTTTTCTCATCAACATTATTGACAGCTGTAAAAACCCCAAAAACGGATACAACATGGTACGTAAAAGGCAAGTAGATATAAAAAATCACAAAGTAAATTAAAAAATAGCTTGTTTATGTGACCCGATTTCTTATGTCGTTAGTGTCAATTTGAATTTGTTCTTGTATAAAAGTCTTCTATTGCCCTCGGAAACATATTTTTTATGGTTGACTCTTTCCCATTATTCGTATTCCCAGAGCCAAAGTGCATATTTGTGACTTATTTTATTATGGCCGAATTTGTTATTAAAGTGTGCTTGTGATACGATACGAGGCCAACGAAATAACGAAATCGCAAGGTTCAAACCGGAGGCATTACAAGTGGTACATGCCTCCCAAATTAAAATTATTTAGAACTAATAATATCTTTCTTCTTTGACTGAACATTTCAGACAAATCTCTGGCACTAGACATATTTGTATACACTTTCCTCACACTTGTTCATACAAAAAAGAATGAAATGAAACTAAATTAAATACCAAGATCTAATATGAAATACCCTCGACTTATTTGTAGATTGGCCTTATCGCCGAATGAGCATAACGAAAATCTCCGAGCAATTACTAATAGAGGGAGCGTGAAAACGAGTTTGTAGGCGATTGTTGTGTTAGCAACATCTGTGGAGGAAGTGAGGAAGCGGGCACAAGGGGGAAGGTAAACATCCTTCTTGTTCAGTGGCGTATCATTTATCTATAAAAACACACATTGTCCAAACGTTTTAATTGTAAAAAAAACTAAAAAAATTTGCTAATTTTACTATTTTTAAAATGAATACCGTCTTATATGTGTTTAATGCAGGAAATGAAACAAAATCACTGTAAAGGTCTAATTTTTTCAATTGAAGAATAAAACCTTAAAATCAATTTTATTATAAATAAATACAGGAGCGACTTACAGGAACATCTTCAGGCCTGTAATACAATAATATTTAATTATTATAATAGGTTGGTCAATTACGAATAACATTAAATAATATAAACCACAAAAATGGATCCATATTGTAGCGTTACAGCATTATAAAATTAAAGCTGTGAAAATAAAAGAGCAGTGCAAACGTAACTAACAATAAGAAAACTGAGTACGGAATCTACAAGAGAAGAGGTGAAAATGAGCAATTACGAATGTATTTAAATTGCTCGGGATAACAAATAAAGCTGATAATGTAGTGGTATAGTCCCCGTCAAAGAAGGTCTGGATAAGTTAAGGAGGACGGCGTTTTCTCTGTAAATCTGGAGAATTTAAGGATGGAGGGAAGACGAATCTTGCTGGCTCAGGTGTAGATGGCTAGAAAAAGGAGCATGTAGATGAAAGCTCCAGTAAATATCGTCACTTTCGTCTAATTTTTTATTCTCACTCACCGTTTCGGCTTTATTTTCGAAATTCATTTTTAAAAGGAAATAAAAGTAATCATTTATACAAGCATATAATAAAACAACATGAATTCATTATATTTAATAAGCCAATAAACGTTTGTTTCACTGAAAAAAACATATATGTGAATATAAAAAATATATAAATAGATAAGATTAATATCAAAATCAATTTGAAGATATAACAGATAATAAAATGAAATAAATTAATACAAGTACAAATAGACAGTTAATAACATACCTTCTAAAAGTAACACATTTTAAGTAGATGAAAGTTTAAAGAGTTTATTCCTGAACATAACTAATCTAACGTTTTCCCCCTTTTTAATATTATGAGGGTTTTTGTAGTTGAAATGAAAATTATAATTTATTTTGGTCCTAATAAAAATTTAAACATAGGTTATCAAAGAGTAAATAAAATACATAATAGAACTTCATAATCTTAAATCGTTATCAAAAATTATTAATGGTAAAACTTTAAACAATAATTATATTCTAAACAAATTTCTAGTTTTTGTTTTGCAAAAGACTTTTTTGCCTTCTTCGGTTGCCTCTGTCACTTTTCTTTTAGTAGTTTCGAGGAGAATTTTCCTATGGAAACCAGTAGAACCATCAATTGGTTAGTAAAACTTTGATATTTTGGGTCTGGTAAGTCTTGTTAAACTTTCTTCTTAGGAAGCTGTAACCTTATGGAGAATAAAAATTTAATGTTAGATCAGAAGCTCTTAATTGAGAATTATATTTGCAAAGGCCGTTTTAATAATATTTTCAAAAGTTCTTGGAATCGTTGTTAACAGAAACCTGCAAAAAAATATATCATTTTATTCCTAAAATATAAGATATCACACAATGCACATTCATGTATCATTGTGCTAGAAAAATTCTAGGTAGGTACTGAGACAATTTAAAAAAATTATTTCGAGAAACTCAACTTTTAATGTCATCATTGTACTTAACTTTTTTATTGTTAAATTATTAATAATGTCATTTTGTATAGTTCGTTGTGATTTGTATAATATATATTATAAAAACCTATCGTCAATGTTATTGTGCCAAGTTTTTTTAATAATTATGTCCTTGTTATAGTAAAAACACATTTAAACACGTTTTTAAAGTTTTCTGGATTTCTGCTTTAAATTACCGTACAAATGAACTGACTAATTGTGTGTTTAAGTAAAGGTATATCTCTTTTTTGTTATAACAGTCTTTGTATATTGTTCTAACTTTTTAGATAATCAGAGAAAACAGTAAGACATCTTAATATATCCTATTTCACCAACAAAAATGTAGAATAATTAATCTCACATCAAACGAAAAAAGTCATTTCAGGATGTCCTAAGAGGTTTTAACTTAAAAACTAAATAAAATGTACATTGCAACTGTGTTTAAATAAATGAATGTTTTTATAGCTGACTATAGCACCAGACAAACATTTTTTTAGATCATAATGATCTGCATAACTCAAAATAGTCAAAATCCACATTATTTAAGTTATTCTAGTATTGTTTTAGCATAACGATGTAAACTCCAATAATAAATATTCACATTTTTTTGGGACGTTTTTAAGGAAATTAAAAAAAAACATGAATAATGTGATATTCTTGTTTAGTTTTGTACTATATAATATAGTTCATTAGGTAGTGATTTAGAAGCAAATTATGTTCTATTTATAGAATAAAAAATCACTCATAATATCTAAATATTTATACCTATTTATATTTTGGACAGGAAGACTATTTTATGTTTTTGGCTCTGAATAGTTTTCTTAAGAATTTTAAAACCTTCCTTAGCTCTTTTGGGATATTCTTAGAAGTTGATTTTGTTTAAACCTAAAACAAATTAAGTACAAAAAATGAAAATTTAAACAATACACAAAATTAGTCTTTTAGATTAGTTAAAAAAAAGTGTCAACAAAAAAATGGCTATGCCTTTTTCCTTAAACATTCTTTTTGAAATAAACTTAAGTTTCTCTACTTACTTGCTGTTTTAGTATTTTAGTAGCAGATGAATATAGTGTAGAAGTAGTGACAGGATTGATTATTATACTTCTTTCGTCGAAATTGCATTTTTCTTTAATATTTTCCTCCCCTGAGGTCTATAATAAAAATGTTCATTAGCATAAAAAGGTATTCAGGTGGTCACTTGTTAAATTCTTAAATTTTGGAACCATGTATTTCTTTCTCATATCAAGAAAAGGAAACCTAAAAAAAATAACAATAAACTTTACAAAGATGTAATATTAAAATAATAATAAGTAATTAACCTCTCTGTTAAACCTTTACTATAATCATTATGATACAGATGAAGACGAACTTAGCTGGGATTTATTCCCTCTTAATTTTACTTTTTCGAAAATAAGAAAGTTCAATTGCAAATTAAAGGTGATTGCCTAATGCACCGCCTCTGGTAATTAAGTTGTATTTGTACTTACGTATGATATAATCTTGAAGAAGCATTTTCAACAGGTCTTTTACACATAAAGCATGTTTTCACCATATTATTACAGATAATAAATCTTCAATATACATTTAAAACCCTTACAAGGCTATAAATAATTATATTTTTCGTAAAATACAAATCAATAATTGACATGTGTCAGAACGAGATCACAACCTCACTGTCAAACTTGGCAACGCTGATTAAATAAGCCAATTACAGAAGAGGTATTTCCCCCCTCGGGGGGAGTAGATGTTGCTAACAAAATTTAGCGCGGGGAAGACTCCCTCTAGTAGTAATTGCTCGGAGACGAAAATGATATGAAAATAAGTCAAGTTTTTGGCAGGCACGTGCCACTTTTAATGTCTATAGCGCCCCTGTCTGAACCACGCGTTTTCATGATTTCGTTGGACTCGTGTCATAGCACACTTTAATAACAAATTCAGTCGTAATAAGTTACAAATCTGCATGTTGGCTAGGACAGTACCCCGGTGAATGACATTTTACAGGTGTTTCAACTCTTTTTAAAATATGGCAGCAATAACAGCATAGTATGTAAAAAATCCACTAGATGTCGGTAGAAGATGAAGTACCCCAAATGAAAACAAATAATGACTGCGAACTGTCAGAAAAATTCAGTTAATTTTATCTTAATCGAGTAAAAAATACGTCTGTATCCAATTTTTTTTTAAATAATGGTAATTTATTAATGTCTACTAATAATATTCTATAAAACAAACGATATGGATTGTGAAAATGAGAAGAACAATACTACTATACCACATACCACCCATATATTTCATCAAAACAAAGTGAGAACATTACTATTTTTCATCATTTTTAGTGTACAAGACAGCAATAATTAAATAATAAAAATAGTGTGTAATCTTTCCTACAAAATTGTAAATATTGTTGAAATGGGTTTTGAAAAAATAAGTGTTAAGTGCCATTTTGATGTTATGTTTACAGAAGAGTAGGTATAAAATTATAACTGCCACATTTTAGATAATTAATAAACACATTCCAAAGATACATGCTTATTTTGTTACCAGTCCTAAACAATTTCACATGGAGGGATCTCCTAATTGTAATAAAATGTGGTTCTTACAAAACAAATTGATGAAAAGGGTAGGTACAAAAATGATCTGTAAACCTTAATTACCTATATGAATAAGTGTTGTAATAAGCTTTTTATTAAATATAAACGCAGAGGATTGTTTTCAATAGATTCATTAACTTATAAAACTTTAATTATTTACAAAATAAATCAAAGGTTTGTAGGTGTAACTACACACAGATTGTTAAAGAAAAACGAAGGAAAGGTAGGTCTTTTCAAGTGTGGACATTTTATTAGTATCCGCCAAGAGGTTGCAGTATAAATGTAAAAAAAGAACAAATTATCAATTATTCCATTCTTGTTTACATTTATAATATACGGATGATATCTTAACAGTCGAACTGCTAATTCTAATAAAATGTACACATATACACATTTAAAAAATTGAAAATACCTTTATTCGTTTCTTTTCTTTATCTACAAAATAATATAAAGGCTTATAACAGCAATTACTATCGTCTTTATTATTTTCTTTCTACTTTGTCCAATTCAACTTTTGATATATCTAAATTAAAATTTGACAGGTACATCATTCATATCTAAGATCAACAATAACTAGACTAGATAAAAACTAGACCTCAACAATGATGAAAAAAGCATTACTTTAAACTAACTTTAATAAATAATATTGCAAAATTATTAGAGTTATAAATAAAATACAATTATATTTGTTCGTAAATATAGTATATGTCATGCTGCGTGAAGATTAGTATAATAACCTGTCAAATGATTGACCAATCATCTGATGGCCAAATCTTGAAGTTGAATACATGTTGATGTTAAAATATATTTTATCTAGCTCTTAATGATCAATATATGATCGAATCGGGTACCTCACCTTTTAGCGACCTCTGGTGAATTTTTTGGAACTACGTTGTGTTTGGTGGCATATCGTCTTTTGTTTTTATATGGGATTTTAGAGAAGTTGAAACACCTATTGTCTTTCATCGTGGACTGTACTAATCGCATTATGGAGTGTTATATTTCAAAGGAAAAATTGTACAAAATTCTGACTCTACATAATCCTGACTGTCGGTGACAGTTTTCGATTGCCGTAGGAACAGTTTTATTATTTTAATATCGTTGATGAAGGTCCGAGACTTTTAAATGAACGTTAAAATTAATCGATATCGGCTCTTGAAGAAACAATTAACAATAATCAAATGAAGTCATAAAATAAAAAATGAGAAATACTTTTATTCCTTAAATTGTTCTGTACTGTAGAAATCGGCAAGCTAATTATGTGTTCATATATTTTAATTTTAATAATGGGCTTAAGTAGCTGTAGTGTTTTAAAATAATATTCTTGAATTTAGTAATGTTTATTTCATAAAGTTATTGCATTAAGATAAAATATATTTTGTTAATATTAAGGAGGTGGAATTTATATAGGATATAAGTTCTAGTATTGTTTTGAAGAAAGAACAATATATGTTTTATTTGGTTGTAGCATTGTACAGGGTGTTTGATTAAGGATGAACACCGGATATCGGCGGCTATAGGATATAGCCCGTATCTCAGAAAATATGCGTAGTAGAGTTTTGTGAAAAGTTTTCATGATGAAAGTGGTCCTGATATATCCATGTGTCTGCCTTTAATCAAACTCTTGGTGCATAAACAGAGTCCACATCATGTGGGTGTGGTATTAAATAAAGACGCCGGCATAAATGGGGAACATAGGGCTTGAGTAAGGAAGCTTGTGGAATGCCCTTTTCTTTAGTATGTTTGTTCCTTCTACACTCATCCAATAATACATATTATTATTTTACGTTTTCAAACAATACTTTAAAATTAATGAATCGAATGTAAATATTGAATTTTTTATCATTTTAAACACAAGCAGGATTAATTGAGTTTCCTATTTTTCCCTGAAATCCAATCAGTATTAGTTTAATAATTTTAGGTGTCAAATACAAACAAAAGCGTATGTTGAAGAAAATTATTGTTTTCTAAAGCTTTCCTTTAGACTGTATATTATGTTCAAACACTTTTTAAATGTTTTCTCCCTTATTTTTCTTTCGCCCTCTTTTGTGTAGTGAATTTAGCTTTTTGAATTCCATATATATTTTTGAGCAAATTTGATCCATTTATTTTCTTATTGATTTTTTTTTTTACTCACTTATGGTCAAAAGTATATGATGAATTTGAGAATTACATGGCTGATGGAAAAATTATTACTTATACGCTCACATTTTTGTTTTTTAGTTATAGATTAGTCTATTTAAAATTAGAATTAGTTTGTATTTTTTAGCCAAATGATAAACATATATTGTATGTAATTGAAATAGATAACGTTTAATATAGAATATGAAAATATATTGCTTTTTATTTCATTTTTGTTTTGTTTTTTACTTGCAATAAATCTTTTCTACTTACATTTATATAAAAATGACGCATAACATAACAAAATAGCACATTATACTAGATACCGTATTACCTAACCTTAAATAATTATTAAAATTTGCTGGCTAGAAGAAAACCTAAAGAAGAAGCGAATCTCTAACGCAGTTTAGTTAAACTGATTAAGTCCTTAGTCACCGGCGGCGCTTATACGTTGAAACCATAGACATATTACATAAGATAGACTCGCCCTTCACTTGTGAAGACTAGTCAATATATTCAAAAAGCCGTTTTGTATATTTTCTTATAGATTAAAATAGCAGCACAAATTGGAGGAACAGTTTTGTTTGTATTTGAACTTGCTAAATTACGATTTTGTTAGTCTAGTAACATTGTTAAAAAAATACATGAAGAGCAAATAAAAATATAAAGATAATTATTATTTTTACATCGGTTTTGTCACAACCTTTCTTTATAAAATAAATAATTAAAACAGACATAAATATACAAATTTTATACATACAATCAGAGCTGGGCAGAGTACTGCGTTAAAGTACTCATCAGTACTTGACAATGAGTATCTTTACAAAGTACTCATAAGTATCCGAGAATGAGTACTTATATGAATAATACTCGAACCAAATGAGTAGTTAATTTTGCAAATTTTAGAGAGTACTCTAATAACGAGTGAGTACCTCACCTATTTTAAATAATTCTAGTTAGTGACTCAAGTTTGGAAAAAAGGAATTATAATAATTAGTAATAATAAGTCGGTAAGTAACAAACAAAAAACGAGAGTATCACATATAAATAAATTAGCACTTACCATTAACGTGTACGCCCAACTTTTCATTTTAATGTTCCAGCATATATATTTCATAGAGTCCGCATTTAACAGCGTTTGTTTGGGTTGAGAGGGGAAATGTTTAGACACTATAACCAGTGTCGCATTATTTTTACGGGATTTGCAATTAATATAAATAATAAATTAGATACATACCTTTAAAATTCTTTAAATTAGGGACATATTTTGTAAAATTGCATTATTTAAGTACCTGTCTAGTAGTAGTAGTAAATTGTTGGGCACATCAGATTTTTTTTTAATCAAACATCAGAAAGTGTATGAAAGAGAAATGTAGGTTGAAATAATAGTCAATAAAAAAGATATAAAAAACTTATATTTAAAAATCAAAAATATAAATAAATAGTAGGTATATTATACAAATATTTATGATAGCTATTAACACACGTGTTCGAGAATTATTACAATACAATAAGTTTTTCCAATCATTTCCAATAGATTACTAAACGATATACTGCAAATAGAAATCAAGCTAATAATTAATTATTTATGTGACACTGTCTTTGAGATTTTATTTTAATTAATTTATGAAAAACATACAGTACTTGGTCACCGAGAATACCCGACCAGACGTTGACTTTTTGGCGACGTTGACTGGTAGTCGCAACACTTCTGTGCTGATTTTCCCGAGACTATCCGCGGGACTTCGTGTCATATAGAACTCTACCGATCGGTTCAATTCTATTGATTCGTAGTCCGTGTCCAATTAATCGCCTGGAGTCGACTGTGACTATCGCCACGAAGCGAGACGTCAAGACATAGTTTTCTACTAAAGTAGGCAAACCATCGTAGATTTTCCTTTTGATCAGAGATAAGGGAGATAAAGATAGAAAACGCTTATCAGAAGCCAATGCTTAACAACGACCAGCTTTATTGCAGTTAACATATGACCTTCGAGCATATATTACTAGAGCCATTGTCCAAACAGACTTTGTTTTGGTACAGGGGGAAAAATAGTGTCCATTTGGTCTGTTTCGTTTTGCTTGGCATGGCAAATCATTCGAAATTGTCAGAACTGTCATTTTATTCTTGATTTTCATTAGTTTCTAGCTTATTTTTGTAGCTTATAAGTGATTTTTTGTATTTTATTAACCGACTTCAAAAAAGGAGGAGGTTCTCAATTCGTCGCAATATTTTTTTTATGTATGTTCAGCGTTAATTCTTCAACCCGGTGTCCGATTTCAATGATTTTTTTTGTTAGAAATGGGGTACTTCAGAGGTGGTCCTATATAAATTTGATCAAAATCTAATAATTGGGTCCATAAGAAAATCCTCAAACTCTTCATTTTTTATGTATGTTTAGCGATAATGCTTTACCACCTTGTCCGATTTATATGATTCTTTTTTTGTTAGTAAGGGGGTACCTCAGGGGTGGTCCCATATAAATTTGGTTAAGATGTGGTGATGGCATCTACACGTTTTTAAAGTCGGTTTTTTTAAATTTTTAATTTCTAATACTTGTTACTTCACTGATACAAATTGGGTCGGTGGTGTAGCGGTCTAACGCGTTTATATTCATTTATAAGCAAGTTTATGTGTCAGAGACTGCTGGGCTTCGAATCCCAGACCAGACCAAGTGGATTTTTAATTAAATTGCATGGTTCGGCATAGGATTTGATGTGTGCCGTATTAATAGAAATTCAATTTCGGTTGATATGACATGCATATTATAAAAAATCGCCATACATTACTGTCTCGATGATGGTGGGTGAGGTTTTCCGGGTTTTCCTCACTTGTAAGTCAAATGGCACCGTCAATCATCTTTAAGTCACCAAGGAGCGCCACCGCAAATAATAATAATAATATCCGTCCCTTTCCCCGCACAAGCTCAGCTTTTGGGGTTAAAATTCACTCGTAAGGGAGTGAATTAGGGAGAGTATTATTATTATTATTATTAATTATTATTATTATTATTAACAATGGTGATTGTTTCTGTTGTAAATATAAATAAGAAAAGGCATCGTCAAGGACATTTCACAAGTAAGTAACTATTAGCGTTTCTACCATTTTTTTAAAAGAATCATAGTACCTACATTTTATGCAAAAGGCCGTTAAACATGAATTTAAAATAAATGATAAATTTAAGTGAATGAAATTTAAAGAACTTGTATTATGTATGAGGAATATTGTTTTTCATTTTGGACTAATATAATCACAATTTTTCAATATTAACAAGCTTTTTGTTTTTAAGTCATTTTATGATGATAATGTTGAAGATGTTAAATCAATAATTTTTGTTTTTTCTAGGTTTCCAGCTAATCCTGCCGAAAAAACGCTCTTGGTGAAACATATTAAAACTTACCCCAGAAAACATCTCAAATAGTGATGTTTTATGTTCCAATCATTTTTCTGGATATGTATTTATGTCAAAGACTGGATGCGGAGGAAGAACTAAATTAATTCCAGGTCCATTGCTATCAGCATTTACTGAGGCTCCAGAAGAAGATGAATCTAAAAGGTAAAGAACCCTGCACTTTTCTTGTGGGTTAATCGTTCAAAATTTTTAATTTTTCAGTGATGATCTGAACCATGAAACCTCTGTTACAGAAAAAAAATACAGAATTAGAAAACATGTAACTAAGTACTGTTTAATACAACATAAATTTTATTTTAAAATAATTACCTATTACTACCTATATTTTTTATAAACCACAAAAATTGACAATAATTATTTTGTATTAAATGTACACCTATGTTTTTTAATTAAGTATACTACTAGTCGTTAAGAAATAAGCAAAGCCTAATGGGAGTTTTTCAATAAAAAAGTCATTTTAAGCTTCTTTTATTTGAACTCCTAGTCATTAAGAAATAATCGAATCTTAAGACAGTTTTCCGATAAAAATGAAGCTTCACTTATTTGTTAACGACTAGCAGTGCAAATGTACCTAAATACCTAAGTATTAGCTTGATTTCTATTTGTAGTATATAGTTTAGTAATCTACCCATGCAACATTATGCCATCATTATGACGTGATTTTTTGGTGTGTTACGTCATTTGATGACGTGAAAATAACGTTATGGTAACGTGAGAATGTCACAGCGAAATGACGTCATTCCATATCGATATCGAATCGATATAGGGTTAAAGTAACGTGTATATCGGGTGTCCTAGGCTAGGCAAATTGACGTTATTATCACGAATCTACCTAACGCACATACTTTGATTTTCTTTTACTATACGGAGAATGGTCGCACTGCGCAGCTTTCTGAGTGCCTTTTAAAAGGAGATAGAAAACTCCGCCATTTTGAACCCTTATTACGTGTTGCCTACATCTTGGCGCAATATTTTTAATAGGTGCGTTTTAATCATCCGCTTCTGCTTCGGAATTGTCGGTTTTCTTATTTTAATTTGACAAGTTAAAACGACTAAACCGACAATTCCGGAAGCAGAAGCGGATGATTAAAACGCACCTGATATTTTGCTTGCGGCTGTCAGTGTCAGTGAATATTATTTTTTGAGTCACAGATTATTGCTAAAGAATCAGTTAGCTCACTCGGACCAGTTGAAAGTTTCAAAATAAGATCCACTCCAGGGGGTCGATTCTCGACTCGTAGGAATTTTTTCCTATAGGAATTTTTGACACTTTCCTATGTGTAGGAAAATGTCATAAATTTTCGATGTATATAAAAATGTCAAAAATTCCTATAGGAAAATATTCCTACGAGTCGAGAATCGACCCCCAGGGATACAAATTTAGGATACGCAGAAGACAGCTGTTTTATTATAGGCGGTTGTTATATATTGTATTATCCGAGTTGCGAAGTGTATAAACTGGAACATTGAGATCAAAAGTGCCGACGCAGAGTGAGCGATCTGATTCTTTAGCTATAAACTGTTGCATAGGGTTCAAAATGGCCGGGCCCTATGTTGGGCGTGTCGGACCTCTCTCTTGCGCCGTATAGTAAAGAAAATCAAAGTATGTGACCTAACGTCAAAGTGACGTCTATATTGGATGTCCCAAGGATCGATGGAATTATTAAAAATACTATGAAGATGAAATTTATTTATTTAATCCAAAAAACACATGAAAAATAAATTACACTGGTAAATAAAAAAGTTATGAGCAAGAAACCAAAAGGAATAAAATTACAAAAGAATATTAGAGGAACTGACACAACATACCTAAAATTGTAGATTTGATTTTAATTGGGGGTGGGCTTTACGATTTCATCATCTTCAGTATCATCGAATGACAGCTTTCTAGTTGGCACCTGTTTTCTTTTAGTAGGTACTTTATCATCCTTGGAATGTAGATGTGAGGTAACTTCGACTTTTTTTAATTTGCTACATCACTTACCATTATCATCTAAAATAAAAGAACTATTAAAATACCGACACTGCAAATTCTTAAAGATAGAAAGTAAATAGTGTATCTAGTTGTAAAAACTACCTTCTCAGAGGTATACATATAGTCTAAGTTTATAATAAAAGTTAATAAAAAAAAGATTATATAGTCTGTGAGATAATAAAAGATATCTAAGGATCGATTCCACCGTTGTGTTAAACGAAGTTTAAAATGACATTTTTATATTAACAATGTCATTTTAATCTCCTTTTAACACAACGGTGGAATCGGCTCTTAATCAAGTGACCCCTACAAATCTTTTATTTTTAAATAAACTATTAAAAAAATACCCTGAAAGAACTCATAATCCAAAAATAAAAGTATAACATTACTCACCAGTCTTTTATCATAGTATATTTCTTTATAAAGGCGGCCAAAAGACTTGTTTTTTACGCAGCGTCAGCCAATTTTTGCTCACCTCACAACCGCCAGACCGTCATCATCCGGTTTTTCAAACTCAACAATGTAATACATCTGTAAAATACCAAATTCGGTTTAATATACTTTATTATTTTGTCACATTCTATTTTTTACCTTTTTCTAAAACATCTTATCAAATAAAGTACAATTTAATAATGCACCACGTTCACAAGGTCACGACTGTTACTCACGAGAATCATGAAGATGGAGGAAACAGAAAACAACAATGACAATATGACATTGCCAGAAATATACGAAAAATAACGTAATTATGATGAATTCTAAGTGACGTCTATTCTATGTCATCAATGCGACGTCAAATATACGTTACTTATTAGGATATTGTATTTCGGATAAATTAATACTAAAAAATTACGTCATAATGACGAGTCTGTATTGACGTCTAATTAACGTTGCAAAAACGACGTCAAAGTATCGTCATTAATTGGAATAGTGACGTTTCTGACGAGTAAACCCAAAAAATCACGTTATAATGACAGCACCTTGCTGCTTGGGTATTGAACATTGGTTACGAACAATATTTTTATATTTAATAAAATTATTGGAAAAAGTTCCTGTATTATAATTCTCATACACGTGTGTTTAGAGATATCATAAATATTTGTATAATATACCTACTATTTATTTATATTTTTGATTTTTAAATATAAGCTTTTTATTTTTATTGCCTATTATTTCAATCTTAATTTTTCCGTTATACACTTTCTGATGTTTGAATTAAAAAAAAACTGATATTTCCAACACAAATAATATCAATAATAATTATAATAATTGTTTACTATTACTAGATAGGTATCTACTTAAATAATACAAGTTTATAATATATGTGCATAACTTAAAGAGTTTTGAAGATATGTTTTAAATTTATTATTTATATTAATAGCAAACCCCGTAAAAATGATGCGACACTGGTAATCGTGTCCAGGTATTTCCCCTCATAACGTAAACAAACCCTATTGAATGCGAACTCTATATATGCTCGAAGCGTCTGACCCACTTTGTAACGTAGCGGGAAATTTAAAAACCTGATATTAAAGGTTGTATAAATATGGACTGCACTCTCTTGTTCTTGTAAATAAATTTAAGGAATGTACTTACGCTAAATTATTTATTAAAAAAAAATACTACACTTATCTAATATCGATTAATTATTGTAAATCTATTCATGACAAATTCTTTTTTATTTTTTATCGTTATTTGTAACATTACATTTTTGTTCTTATTTTCCAAACGGATGGCCAATGGTGCATTATTTAAAAATGTTGAGTGCAAACTCAATAATGGGAATTCAGATATTTTTCCTTTTATATGAAATCTTTCTAACGTTTTGAAGCCATTTTCTTGTTCTAAAACAATGTCATGAATAATGTTTAACATTTTAAAATTCTTATTTTAACATCCTGTATTTTTTTACTTGTTTTGTTTCTATGATTTTATAAAAAAAAGATTGTTTATGTTACTTACTTTTCCAACAGGTTTCAATCAAAAATAATAAAATTGTTAGATTAATATAAGAAAGGAATATTTAGCACAGCGGAACAGTAAGTAATAGAAAATTTGTTAGTTCCATATTTTTATTTATGTTATCTTAGGAATTCGAGTACATTGATTTACTTGTGTATTTACAAATTAATATAGTATATTACATTACGAGTGTGGAAAATCACTTTTCACACAAGTGATGTACAATATTTTTCCTACGACCACAAAATAATTTCATCAAAAAATGTAAAACCAGATTATTATAATAATTAAAATGTATTTAAAAAAATAATCAACAATAATCGTATTTATTAAATTTTCATAATTTCTAAACAAATAAAAAAAAATAAAAAAAAAATAAAAAAAAAATAAAAAAAAAAAAAAAATTCTGGCACAGCCAGGATTCGATCGCGGTCGTTGGACGGTCTCAAATTGCAAAGTTAATGCTCTAACCAACTGAGCTAACAGGCCTTACGGTAATTGATTGATCTAATCGCTTATGTGTTTAACCAGAATAAAAAGCAAATATATCTTAGTTATTTTAAAATTATTTTAAAAATAATTGTTAAAGATAAATATCTAGGATCTAATTTACAATAATTTAACAATCATATCGATTTTAGCATTAATATGGACATTACATAGATCAAAATAGAAATTATGTGTTTGACATTTTCTGACAGCTACTGCGGAAAGTAGCATATTCTCACTTGGGTGGAAAGTAAATTCTTATTCATACGCGTATGATATAGGGCACTTTCCATAGGTCTATATAGTGTGATATGTGTCACTTTCCTAAGTGGTCGTAGGAAAAATCATTACTATACATCCGTCTATTGCTGGTAGATATTCCCAACAAGCTCAAATTCTATCTTCTTATCCGATTGGTACAACACATAATTTGAAAGGTCTACAAGTATGGGTCCATCAGTTGCTGGACGAACCAAAAAAGACCTGTGCCCTGTGTGTAGCAAGCCGTATCGAGAAGAACGGATGGTAGAATGCACAAGATGTAAGAGGTGGTGCTGTTTTGAGTGTGTCAATATCCTAGACGATGCTGAGGTAACCGGTGATAATACATGGAAGTTTCCTCTTTGTGAAGATGCAGCTAGTAAAACATATCATCAAAAACCGCGTAGAAGCGGGAAACCCAGTTCTACATGCTCCAAGAAAAGTATCTCTACAACGAGTAGTAAAACAAAAATGATGCTTCAACTTTTACGTGAAGAACGAGATCTAATACGCCAAGAAAGGGAATTGGCCAGGGAGTCTTGAAAAATTTTAGAAGATGGAGGTTCCGACGATAGCCAGGAAATTGATGAAGAAGAAATACGTAAGACTGATTCTTCGGCCAATAAATTGCTTTCTTTAAATATAGATAAACCATTTAATGACAATATCGCCTCTTTAAATCCAACACTTAATAAGCCAATACCGACCTTTACTGGGGAAAATACAGGTATGTTGCATAAAAATAGGGATCCGGGCGATCTTCATATGTTTAATGGCAATCCATATGATTGGCCTGTTTTTAACCGACTTCAAAAAAGGAGGAGGTTATCAATTCGTCGCGATATTTTTTTTTTATGTATGTTCAGCGATAATTCTTTAACACAGTGTCCGATTTCAATAATTCTTTTTTTGTGTAGAAAGGGGCTATTTCAGGGGTGGTCCCATATAAATTTGGTCAAAATCTAAAAATTGTGTTCTTCATTTTTTATGTATGTTTAGCGATAATGCTTTACCACCTTGTCCGATTTATATGATTCTTTTTTTGTTAGTAAGGGGGTACCTCAGGGGTGATCCCATATAAATTTGGTTAAGATGTGGTGATGGCATCTGCACATTTTTGAAGTCGGTTTTTTTAAATTTTTAATTTACACTTGTCATTATAAGTTTTGAAAGATCCACAGAGTTGTGCCACGTGGATAATCATAAAAAATTATTAAGGTTGCAAAAATGTTTAAAAGGTGCCGCAAAGGCCAGTGTGTCAAGTTTTTTTAATTTTACCACAGTGTGTACCTCAAATAATTTCTACATTAAAAATACTATATGGTAGACCTGAGCAAATAATAGAATGTCATATAAATGCCATTCGTCGGCAACAGCCTCCTAAATTTGATTTGCTGATTGGCTATATAATATTGCGATAAATGTTTGCTCTGCGCTACCTACACTAGCCCTTACCCAATGACATTACCACTAGGAGACCAAATTGTTTACATTTTTATGTGGAAAATCATTACTCCCACCAGATTCTCGTTTATTGCGTCTGTTCAAATACAATTTGAACACTCACGACATCAAACACCTCTACACATAAAAAACAGCGCCCATCTCTAAGTAAACATCTCAAATTTGAAATCACTCTTTAACTTGTATGTACAGGGTGATTCTTTTATCATGGGAAATGAGTTTTTCTCGTAAACGGCTGCAGCAAATTGAGTTTTGTGAAAAGTATTTTATTTGGGCCGGCTAATGCTTAAAATTGGGATGGATAAGGAAGTTATAAATAAGCGACGCTGGGCGTCGCGACGCTTCAATTTTTTTTTGTCAGAAGCATACCATTTTTATTTCAGAAATTGAAAGATCTATTCAATAGAAACACTTTTTTCAAATACCATTTTTTTCCATCTAAAACCATTCAAGCATTACAGACCAGTTTTTATGTTTTAAATTTGTCGATTGCCATACAAAAAATGCTGGGTTTTTAAATTTCACTAAATCAGACAGGCTAACTTTTATGCTGATATTGACAACAAATATAATTTAGGATTTAAAGAAAACAATTTACAAGATGTTCCTACATTTAATAACACTTATGTAATTGTTTAGGAAATAATCAAAGTTTACACTAACAACCCATAAAACATACATAAAACATTAAAGAATAACATGAACTGTATTTAGTAAAAATTAATTGCTAATTCACAAATCTTATTTTAACAATTGCTCGATATATGCGCCATCGTTATCCACACATAAATTGTACCGCTTTCTTATTTCGAAAGATGTAACTTTTCTTAAAACATCACCAGATATTCCATTGCACGCATCAATAATTTTTTGTTTTAAAATATCTAAATTATTAGATTTTGTTTTATACACTATATTTTTTAAAATTCCCCATAAAAAGAAATCTAAGGGTGTCAAGTCCGGAGATCTAGGCGGAAATTTCAAGGGCCCGTGTGTCCCCAACCATCTTCCGTGGTAGACTTCATTCAAATAATTTTGAACAATGACCGCATTGTGGCAAGGAGCTCCATCTAGTTGAAACCATAAGTTTCTTCTGATTTGCAGTGGCACATGTTCCAGCAAAAGAGGAAGGTGATTTTGGAGAAAATCTAAGTATCTTGGGCCCGTCAAGGCGCCTTCATAAAAGTATGGCCCTACTAAGTGCCGCCCGACTATTCCGCACCAGACGTTTATGCCAAAGTGGCCCTGTATTTGATGTTGTCTGATTTTGCGCGGGTTTTCGTCTGACCAATAATGGGTATTTTTTTTGTTTGGTAATCCATGACTAACAAAATGACTTTCGTCTGTCCATAGTATATGAGAAAATAAATTAGGATTGTCATCCAAAGACACCAAAAACTGACAAATAAAATCCTTCCTCCTCTCAAAATCTCTAAGCGAAAGTTCTTGCAAATTATGAAATTTATAGTCATGGTATTTGTTGCTTTTTAAAACTCTTTGTATCACACTATAATTTAAATTTAAGTCTCTTGAAGCCTCTCTTATAGAAGCTTCATGGTGATTGTTAAAATAATTTAAAATAATTGCCACATTTTCATCCGTCGTGACAGTTTTTGTTCTTGATCTTTTACCTGCAAATTTGGCTCATTGAATTTATGGGGATTTATTAAAAAACACAAAACCTACCTTCAAATGCTTTAGGGTTTTGACGTAAACTAGTTTCTAACCTGGCAAACATTTTGTGGTCTGGAAGGTTGCGTTCGGGGTATTTTTCCGCATATAATCTTCTTGCAGCTAAACCATTTTTTTGGGCTTCTCCGTATAAAAGAAGCATGTCAACTTTATCTGAATGTGTAAACATATTTCTTATTACTCACTATTTTAATAGGAATAATTGAAATTACACTGACAGTTTCAGACATCAATCAATATAAGCCAATTATGTTTTTTCAAAGCCTACCTGATTTAGTGAAATTTAAAATACCATGCATTCTTTGTATGGCAATCTAGAAATTTGGAACATAAAAACTGGTCTGTAATTTTTGAATGGTTTTAGATGGAAAAAAATAGTATTTAAAAAAAGTGTTTTTATTGAATAGATCTTTCAATTTCTGAAATAAAAATGGTATGCTTCTGACAAAAAAAAATTTAAAGCGTCGCGACGCCCAGCGTCGTTTATTTATAACTTCCTTATCCATCCCAATTTCAAGCAATAACCAGCCCAAATAAAATACTTTTTACAGAACCCAATTTGCTGCAGCCATTTACGAGAAAAACTCATTTCCCATGATAAAACAAATCACCCTGTACATTCACCTTTATATGTCTTAACAAGTTGTTATTGTTGAAATAAACAAGTTGTGATTATGTTTGAAAGTGTTTTACTACAGTCAAGCTGCAGCACCTGGTAAGCTGTCCATTTCACGGAAAAGAAGTATTCATAAGAGCGATAAGGTAAAGTAAAATACCCCCTCATCGCCCCGACAGCGTCTTTGCCGATTTTATCAGTCTGTAAAAATTTTTTGGAGAAATTACTTTCGAAAAATAAAATTTGATGTGTCCTGTAACTATAATTTTATATTATATAAATAAAAATATGTTTTAATCAAATTATTCTTTGAAGTTTTAATATAAGCTAAATTTTTTATTAAAAAATCAATATTAATCTAAACAAAATATTAGGGTTTCGAAGAACTCCGTAAATACGGCAACCCCAGCGGCAACGCTGAATATCTTATTTTACGAATTTACAATTTTTATGAATGAAATGTAGTACCGTAACCAGCCGCAACGTTGCCAATCGGGTCTAACAGCTATTTTGTATTTCTGACAGTATCTGACAGTTTCCGTGTCACTTATTAATTTATTCATTCATAAAATACTATTTTTGGGTAAATTGTTCGCAGTAACATAGCCCAAAAAAAGAAAAGAAGAAGATGAAGAAAATACTATTTTTGTGAACTTTTGTGAGAAATATAAAGAATTATGGTCACATACTTTGATTTTCTTTTACTATACGGAGAATGGTCGCACTGCGCAACTTTCTGAGTGCCTTTTAAAAGGAGATAGAAAACTCCGCCATTTTGAACCCTTATTACGTGTTGCCTACATCTTGGCGCAATATTTTTAATAGGTGTTTAATCATCCGCTTCTGCTTCGGAATTGTCAGTTTTCTTGTTTTATTCTGACAGGTTAAAACGACTAAACCGACAATTCAGGAAGCAGAAGCGGATGATTAAAACGCACCTGATATTTTGCTTGCTGCTGTCAGTGTCAGTGAATATTATTTTTGAAGTCACATTTTATTGCTAAAGAATCAGTTAGCTCACTCGGACCAGTTGAAAGTTCCAAAATAACATCCACTCCAGGGATACAAATTCAGGATACGCAGAAGACTGCTGTTTTATTATAGGCGGTTGTCATATATTGTATTATCCGAGTTGCACAGTGTATAAACTGAAACATTGAGATCCAAAGTGCCGACGCAGAGTGAGCGATCTGATTCTTTAGCTGTAAACTGTCACAGGGTTCAAAATGGCTGCGCCCTATGTTGGGCGTGTCGGACCTCTCTCTTGCCTCGTATAGTAATCAAAGTATGTGATTATGGTACATGCATGTGTAGTGTTCAAAAAGGTAGATCATTTAAGTCGACATTTATGGTTTCATCGGTAAGTATTTTTAGGTTAATAAGATATGTTGTTTTCATTTGAACCAGTGGAGCCCATCTTAAAACTGTTTTGACTATACAATTTCTTGTACTAGATTTGATACAATTTCTTATAGAATTTAAGTTATATAGGATCACATAGTAAATTGTTTGAAAAATTATTATCCAATCTAATTTTTCAGATAATTTACTGCAGGTTTGATAATATACAATTTAAATTGTACAAGAAATTGTATCAAAAAATTGTGTAGTCTAAAACAGTCTTAAAACAGTTTTTAAAGTGATATTCCTTTTATAAATTAGAAAATTTTTCTTATACCAATACATAATTATTGAATAGTGGCAAAGAAAATTTAACGTAAAATGTAGAATACCTTAAAAATTATTTACCTATTGAACACCTATACATATTTTTTATTATTCTATTTAGGTTTCCGCAAGATCCTGAGAAAAGAAAACTTTGGTTTTCTCTAATAGGAATCCTTGAAAATCAGCCCCTTCGTTGTGTTTAGAACACTGTTTTCCTGAAAATGTTTTGGTACGTGCAAATGGTACTAGATATATTAGAAAAGATGCAAACTCCAGACGGTGTGAGGGCTTTCTATTTTTGGATGACTTATCCAACAGGTAAAAATACAAAATATTAATTTTTTGTTTACCTCCAAACATTATTTATTACCTATATGTTTGTATATCTAATGTATGGGTTTTTAGCATTCTGATTCAACTGTTTTTGGAACACCACCTGCTGCAAAAAGAAACATTGCAGTAAGTTATAACATTAATAACTAAGCATAAAAAAATTAAATGAAATTTTAGTTAATAAAATTATTTTATATATTTAAAACGTTATTTTAAACATTTTTACAGTTTTTTTACGATATTTTTTGCCATATCATATTTTTTTGTAATTATTAATTAAAAAATTATATATTTTTAGGACAGTGTTTTATTTAGATACTCCTACCTACTTAATGTTAAGGAGGTCCTTTCGCCACCAATGTTAAATAAAAAATATTAGATGATGACTAAAATTAATTTTTTTCTAATAGTTGAAGTCCTTATTTATCTAATAGTGAACTTTTTACTATACCTTATCGTGCAAATTTTTGAGAATTTTTTTTTAAAATGTGAGTATTTGTACAGTGTCTTACGAGAAAGTAAGACTTCAACAACAATTTTCGAATTATAATTAAGTTTACTGTTATTTATTGATTAGTTGGAGTAGAAACAAACTAAAAATAAGGTTTTTAAAATATTTAGGTTTTGTTTTTTACAATAAAATATATAGGTTACCGTGGAATTTATTGAGAAATTAATATTACTAATAAAGAACTGTTTGATGCTGTAAAAGATTATTTTTCAATTGAGCGCCTAGGAGTTCAAAATATTAAACCGTTTATTTCCAAAGAGCTGGAAAGAGCTAACCAAATACAAGAAAACACACTAGTTCAATTTGGTAACCAATATAAAATTGGGTTACTTTGGAAATATGACATCCTGAAACTCCCTAATAGCAAACCTATGGCGTTGCAAAGGCTTGAATGTATAAGGAAAAAAAAAATGAGAAAAATTCAGATCTAAGTGAAAAAATGAACAAACAACTTGAAGACTTCTTGAAAAAAACGATATATAAGAAAGTTGTCAGAACAAGAACTTTCACAAAATAAAGAAAAAACTTGGTACCTTCCTATATTTCCTGTCTTCAATCCCAATAAACCCGACAAGTTCAGAATAGTGTGGGATGCAGTAGCGACTATTCAAGGAGTATCATTAAATACCCCAGCTAGCACAAAAATATCCCATCTACGTTAATAAGCTGCAATTTTAGGCTCTTTAAGCTCGCATGCAATGTACTGTAAATGTAACCCTATTATCCCTGCCACTAACGAATGTCCGCAACGGCAAGACTTTTATAGCACATCTCGTAGAAGTTATAAAGTGAATTTCGGAAAACATCACACTAGCACTTTTACGGTACTTACCCCGAAAGTTGCTCTGAAACTTTCTATAGATGTTATAATGTGAATTCCTTCTACAGCATTATACAGTGTGTCCACGGATGGACTTAACAATACTTGTAAAAATATTTATTTTAAATTTTAAAGTACTTCTTCATAATTTCTTTTGCTTGTTAAATAAATACGATAAACGTTGAGAAATTATGAAAAATACCTCTTTTGAAAAATTTAAAATAAATATCTTTACAAGTATAGTTATGTCCATCCTTGGATACACTATATTCAAAATAGTATATTAAGGATATAGTAAAATCTGAAGAAAACAAAATAAAAAAATTGTATAAATTTATTATTAAAAAGCTATTGAAATCAAGTACCAATATCATACAAGTAGAGGTAGGTAATAATACAGGTAATGCAATTACACATGTGTGATACCATAAGGTAGCTATAAAACACTGACAAATTGGACAAAAGTAGGTATAAAGGGTATATAAGAAATATCTCAAAAGTTCACTAGAATCAAAAACATTGAACGCTTGCACGAAAGAGTATAATAAGGTACCTATATTGCAAAGGTTCACTAGTAGCTAAAATGGTGAACGATTGTACAAAAGTAATAAAAAAAAGTGTATTTATATAAGGTATATTTCAAAGGTCACTAGATTTTTATTAAGATGGCAGTTGTACGATGCTAAAAAAATATATTTGCCTACAACTGGTACTAATCATAGTTTTAATACGATATAACTTGATTAAACTGAATATTGATAAATGTAAAGTTATAAGGTTTAATAAAACAGCTAATATCATTATGCATGATTATGTCACTGCAGGTTCTGAACTATAAATGATCTTGGTGATATTTTTGACAGGGGCCTATCGTTTATTCCTCATTTTATTAGACTCCTTGTTCCTGCCAGACTTACTAGGCAGATTAAACTATTTTATGTAAATACTCATAGAACTAACTGTGGACATAATTTATTTGTAGACCGACTGATGTCCAATTACAATAAGTATTTTTCAAATTATGACATTTTAGTAGGTTTTTTTTAAGCGTCGACTTTCATTATACTATATTGACTTCAATTTGATACCATGACAATTTTATTAATTTCTTTTTACTTTCCTATCTGTATACAGATATATTACTTTCCTATCTGTATACAGATATAAGGAAAGTATAGGAATCATGATTTTTTTCGACCTCGAGTTTTCGACGGATTTTTACGTTTTGAGGTCCCCTGAATCCGTTTTGACTATTTTCGCGATGATGTCTGTGTGTGTGTGTCTGTGTGTGTGTGTAGGTCGCATAACTAATGAACCGATACACAGAAAAACACCAAATTTTAAACTTAAGCTTTGTTTCAGCGTCCAATGAGCTGATTAGATTTTGGGCAGAGTCGGAACATCTGGGGGGGTACTTTATAGGTGGTCATTTTTATATTTTATGGAATATTACTGTTATTTACGTTTGGAGAAGAAAATTCTTCAAATAAAAGTTACTTCTTATATGATTATCTATAATTTTTGTTTTATGCAAAATTTTCCTAAAATGGTCCGTATTCGAGAAATTTGACAAAATGTAAAAAAAATAATTTTTTATAAAAATTGTTTAAATAAAAGTTGTTTGTAATATAATTCTCTATAATTTTTATCCCATAAATAATTTCTCTAAAATCTCTATTCGAGATATTTGAGAAAATGTGTAAATTTCGAATTTTGAATAAAACTCAAAAACGGATAAAGGAAAAAACATTAAATTTTAAACTTAAGTTTTATTTCGACCTGAGGTGAACTGATTAGATTTTGGACAGAGTCGGAACATTTGGGGGGGTACTTTATTGGTGGTCATTTTTATATTTTATGGAATATATTCGTTATTTACGTTTGGGGAAGAAAATTCTTTAAATAAAAGTTACTTACAATATTATTATCTATAATTTTTGTTCTATGTCAAATTTTCCTGAAATGGTCCGTATTCGAGAAATTTGACAAAATGTGCAAAATTCTGATTTTTAAGAAAATTGTTAATCTAAAAGTTGTTTGCGATATCGATCTCTATAATTTTTGTTTTTAAATGACTTTTCTAAAATGGACCGTAATGGAAAAATTGGAGGAAAAGTGCTAAATTAAAATTTTTCAGTATTTTCGTTTTCAATGAATATCTATAGAAAAATGTTTCGAGGTAGATGTATGTGGAAAATGTATATATTTAGTTTATCCTCTAAACATTTTTAGAGATGCTGCAATAGGTTAACTAGATAGGAAAGTCATGTGTTGGACACATCAGCTTTTTTATTTTATTTTAATTGATATTTTAAATGTACCATTCAGAACTTTATGTATCTGTAGCGTACTATAAACAAATAGATAGATAAATAAATAAATATGTGAACTTAATTATATAGTTTCTTCCGTAAAAATAACCTTGTAGATAATAAATTTACTTGTTTATTATTAAAGAAAATAATATGTATAAAGAAAATGAAAAATATGCTCGTTTAAATCGTTGCACCTATTTTTAGTTGATTTTTACTTACTTTGTTTTCCTAAATAAATAATAACCTTTATTTTGATTTTTACAAATTTGATACTTAATAATGGATGTTCAACTTATACAGAACAATGTTTTTAGCATGATATTCTGCTATGAAAGAAAAAGAAATAATTTCAGATGTTATATATTCTTCTTCAACCAATTCTGTATTATTAACTTTAGCTTCTAAAATTCCTGACATTTTTACTAGAATTAAAATCCACCACAAAGAAAACCTACAACACAATATTTTTAAAATTTATTTTTAGTGATTAAAATATTATTACACTAGGGCGACCATACTTACAGCAATTTTGCTGTATTGTTTTTAAAGTTTGTCCAGCAATTGGTATTGTGCAGCAAACGTACAGCAAAATGGCATAGGTATATGTCCAGTGAAATGCTGTATTTATCCACCAAAACGTCACTACTGTCCAGCAATGGTAATACTTAATTTACTGAAATGTAACAAATTTAAACGTTATTTATCTTTAGTGAACTACATTAGCACTTCTAACTGCCGTCCTAGCAAGAAAGGTTTTATCTGCAAAATTATCAGTTTTTTTATTTATGTGCATTTGTCTACATTTTATCTTTCTTAATACTGAAATGGAATGTCTTATTTGCATCAAAGGTTACACAAAAAAGGTTTAAAAGATAATAAATATATTTGCTAAAAATAGTTAAAAACTCGATTATTTCAAAACAACAAATTTTCAGATAGGACCTCTCTGCCTAGGATGGCAGTATATGACTTCTTTGTTTTTGTATTTTTATAGTAGTATAGGTGTAGAGCTAAGAGTATCAGTCAAAGGTATCGATACTGGTATCATGTGAGATACTTTGGGCCGTTTGCACCACTTCCTCATAGGGCCATTCGCACCGCTTTTACTTAGCATCTAAGTGACACTTAACCGTTTGCACCGTTATTAAATTTCCACTTATCAAGGCGTTAAGAATCACTTTACTAAGCCCAGAAATTTTTCAGCTTAAACCATTACTTAACCTTAAAACGTTTAATTTTTATAATTTTGAGTGATGTTGACTGTCATTGTGTCATTGATTTATAACATTTGTAAAATTGCAATACACAAAATGGAAATAATGGAAGATGCTTTAAAAATGCTTGATTTCATTAATGTAAGATACCTTCAAGAATATAAAATAATATATACAAAAACGATTACTTTTACACTGCGATTTGAATTGGCCGAAGAAAACTCTTAATTGCCTTGATGAAATTAAAGCAAATTTATAGTATCCTTATAATAAATATGTAGGTTTCAAACTCAAATATTTTTACAGACAACACAATTATAACCATTTTTATAAAAAGTGTTTTTTTGTGAATCTTTTTTCTAAAATCAGCATTAAACTCATCCCCATCTTTCAACGTTAGTATGATTTCTATTTTTTTTTATATTAACTAATTGAATTAATACTAATTTTACTCTCATTATGGCTGTACTTCGTGCTCTATTTTATTACTTCTTAGTTTATCTATTTTTTTTAAATAGTCCTGTGACACAGGAGAGAGTTTTTTCTCTTCTGCGCCTGTGACAATCATAACTTTTGCTGCGTTCAGTGAGACGAGTGAGACATAATAATCCCAACCGATACCAATCGCTTTCGTTCTACGATACGTATTGCTTTATATCGATCCGTATCATTTGGGGGCTTTTCATTTTTGCGCTAGTTTCTGCTTCTATCAAGAAAGATGAGCGGGAAACCTCTTAAAATCAACCTGAAACACCTAAAACCAATCGCTATTTACGATTGCTAGAAGAACAACCTGGTTGGGCATTAATGTGATAAAAATAATACAAAAAATACTTAAATATTAAAATTATTGTAAATTGTTGATGAAAACTCCAAGTGGCAAATAAAAAAAATCACTTTCAATTGCAAATACTATGTTTCATTAAATTAGAATTATCGTTCAACACAAATTTAATTTTTGTAAATTAAGCGCACCGTTCAGTAAGCTGATCCCGCTACCCCAATCGCAGCAAGAATCCGATACACTCATTGAACGCAGCTTTCATTAAACATTCAAAATAAAATTCAAATTTGACATTATTTCTTCTTTTTTTAGAAAAATCTTGACGTTGCCAAATCAATCCGACACTTAATTAATCATTGCTTTCTAATAGGTTGGTGCGAATTAAACTACGATAAGTAATACTTAAATAATAAGTTTCACTTTACTAAGGGGAAATTTATTCTGAAGCGGTGCGAATGGCCCTTAGGTGAACCTTAACTTTGAGTATCACCTAAGTTGCACATTTCATTTTCTGACCACAATCCAAATAGTTTAAATTGTACTTAAGTAATAGTGAAACTAAGCCGAAGGTATCATCGGTTTAAGTCTCCGAGCAATTTGCTCGGAGGTTTAAGTTCTACTTTGCATGTTTTTAACGTCAATCTGACAAGTTTAATATGTTTATCAATAGAAAATAATATAATTAGAATTAGATAAAAGTGTGACCGAAATAAAGTATAAATGGAATTTTTGGAACATATTTTCGATGATGATGACGATTTTGATGAGTTAAAATTTAATTATTTTTGGGATATGTCGACATATTTATCACAGAACGCAATATTTTGAAAGTTTTGATAGCGGTATAGAATGTTTAATAATAAACTCTTTTCTTTAACACTTGGTTTAAGTTTTTAATTTTGTTTTATTTTCCATCTTAACCGTTAAAGTACAAAATGCAAAATTACAACACAAACTTTAATCAAATAAATGACAATTGGACACTGACATTGATTAGTAATATACAAATTCTCTAAAATTTTACACTGCTGCCAAGTTGTACTTCACCTTAGCATAGATTTTGTTAAGTGAAACCTATGCAAAACATACCAAACTTAAGGTTCACCTTAAGTCAAGGTACACCTTAGCTAAACCATAATCGTAAGTTGAAGTGGCGCAAACGGCCCTTTGTGGTACAGGCATCGATACTGTTCGATATTATGTTAAATATATCGATATTTATAAGTATCAAAGTATCGAACAAGTAAAAGATTTTTTTTAAACGGCTGACAACCCCCATTCAACAGGATGGAGTGGGGACCTTAACTAAAAACAAGTGTGCATCAGTAAAGTATATTCTGTAGTTGACACCTTTTCTTTCTCTACTGGTACTCTACCTGGTACAAGTTATAGTGTCAATAACTGGCAATTTAACTTATAATTAAATAACAAAAAAAAAACAGTGGTAACGCTTAATCATATTACCAAGTTTCACCACAAGCGAAAACTAAAATATTTGAACAAACCTTATTATTCCTGACCACACACATAGCGATACGATACTTGCTTCTAAGTATGGATATGGCGATAGTATTGGTAATTCAGTATCAGTGCCTAAATATGGATACTTTCATTGTTTAATATCATTACTTCTATAGTATTGAGACATCAATACGATCCCTATTATCGTGTAAAATATAGGCAGTCATTTAATATTGCAATCTAAAAGAACAGACAATAAATTAGAAAATATGTTTCTATTTTATTGAAAAGAAGAAAAGAACTTACCAAACTTATTCAAAGGTATAGTTTACAATGGCCTTAAACGCCGTGGCTAGCCACACGTTAAAAATCATGGTAGTGACGTCATGGATGTGACGTCACGGAAAATTCGCAGTATGACAGTTGTCTTTAAGGTTAGGTAATCAATCAATTTTTACTTATTTTGTTTTGGAAGAGGTCTACTAATGAGCATAATAAACGATATAGAATTCGAATTAAATTGTGAAATTACATATTTTAAAGAAAAGAAAGTGGAAGAATAAGACAACCTTCTCCAATAATACACAATAACAGTTTCTAGCTCTTGAGATAGGTATATTGTTTTCTTTTTGTTAACACATAATAAACTCCTGATGTAAGTAAGCTGTATTAAACCAAATGCCCTATTTACAAATACGAAATATTGGAAAATATCTGTTCAATGTAATATTAATATTTTATTAATCTCATTTACAAAAATTACAAACAAATCACTGTTGATTCTCCTAGTCATTTACAATCTATGGTGATTTGATTTTAAAATTACTTGTTATGTACTGGTTTTTTAAAATATACCTGCCACAGTAGTAGAAAAATCTCAACTCACATACATATTAAAAGGAGATCATTCAAATACTAATGCTCAAAATTTTTAAATTGAATAATTTAAAATTTTATCCCATACTAAGTTTTTACTTTGATTATTGGTTGAGGCAAAGCTGATTTTTTACGAATAGTTTAGTTTGCAGTGCATCTCAGTCTCAGCTGACTATTCCAAATTTTATCTCGGGTACTTATTTTACCTTTTTTGTTCTACTTGTGATGAAGATAACAACTTAATTTTATAGATTTATCCAGTTAGCTCATATTCCAGATTTGTAATGAAATAATAGAAGGAAACAAAGATAACTGAAGGTATATATTTATCTCAACCTTCTAGGTTTAGAATAAAAGATAAGTAAATATTAATAATGCTAAGATAGCACATTCAGAAAAGATTAATATAATGTAAATGTAGCCCTGCAGATTCTAGTCCATGATTCGGATTGATTGAAATTATTAGTAATCATCTACAATCTTGCCAGTCCTACAGACTTCTCTGATAAACAGTCGGTTTGGTTTTTACTTTCGATGATTTGGCAACTTAACGTTAACAAAATAAGTAGGTACTGATTTTAGAGGCTTATTGTGTAAATGTTTCTATAAAGCCCGACATCAAACCTATTATTGTATTTACACTTCAAACTAGGTTAATGTTAAACCTTTCAAGTAAATGTGCAGGTTGTCCTATCTTACCAGTTACTAATCTTTGAGATAAGACAAAAAAATATGATGTGCCCAACACATGACTTTCCTGTAAAGTTATTAAAAATATTTTGAGTACGGTTGATCTAATCAAAAACTGTTCAGAATATGAATTAAAAGATATTTTCATTGCCAATGAAAATACTTAAAAATTCAAATTTAGCAATTTTTTCATATTTATTTATTACAATATATTTTAGAGAAACTATATAATGAAAACATGATAGAAAATGACATCACAAACAACTTTTATTGAAAGAATTTTTTTCTATAATCATAAATAACAAGTATACCTTAACGTAGAAAAATTACCACTATAAAGTATCTCCAATGCTCAGACTATGCTCAAAATCTAGTCAGCTCTCCCCAAGATGGATTAAATCAAGTTCTCTTTATCTACTCTTAAGTTATTGTGGATAAAGACACACAGACATCATTGCAAAAATGGGAAAAACTGATTCAAGGGACCCCAAAAACAAAGGTCAATCGAAAACTCGAAGTTGAAAAAAAAATCACAATTCTTATACTTTTCTTACTTAATAAAGGAAAGTAAAAAATGTAGCTACATTCTTTAAAATTAACAAATTATTGTTTATCATAAACCATTTTTTAAAGTTGAATTTTTCTAAAAAAAATCTTGAAAAGGTATATAGGTAGATATTAAAATAAAATTAGTCCAGAACAATACTAGTACAATAAAGATAAAACAAAGAATATTTTGTATTATGGGCTCATGGAATCTATTAATAATTAAAAAGGGGAGCTTTACATTAAAATACAAAAAAACTGCAAACTTGTAATGAAAAAATAAATTTATAAAATATAGAACTAAATTAACAAGACTTTTATTAAAGAAGCAAAGAAAAATAGGTACTTTCAAAATAAAATATATAAATAAAAATACCTCTAAATCTTGCAGAAACAAAGAAAAAACACTTATGGTAAAAATATTGTTAATTTATGTAACACTTTTTTTACAAATGTTGGTGATCATGTGCATTCAGAAATCTTATATCCTGAGTTCATGTCCATGCATGCAAAATATTCCTTGTTCTTCAGCCCGTTCGATCCATATTTTAATTTAGATGAGTAAAAAGTTCGAAATTTTACTAATGGAAAGTCTGTTGCAATGTTTTGAATATAAATTGTAGAAGGTAATTTACAATTTACCTCCGTTTGAGGTTTGGCAATTTCTACTTGCAATCATCGTTATTGTGAACATATTTTACAAATAAATCAAGATATTATGTAAAATTCTGCAACAAACGATATCAGCACATAAACGGTAATTGAATAGTAAGGTTATGTATTATGTATCGAGAAGTAAACAAACCATGACGTCATGAGTGACGTTTTACGTGTGGCTAATTTTTCAGGATTGAGGCACTGGCGGCAGGTTAACGTGTGGCTAGTCACGGCCTTCTTTAAAATCTCAAATAAATACAAGAAAATGTGACAAGTGACATTTTTTTATGTTTTGTTGGTTATGACAAACGAATGGGTACGTTAGGGTACGTTCGAAAACAAAATGATGTATATAGTACATCTCGTGGATACTTTTTTAGCAAGTTACTTTATTACGTTGTGTTATCATAACAGGTAGGTTAAATACGTAAGTAACAAATAGATGTTTCGCGGGGTTTTGATTTCTCTCAACAACTTCTCATGTACGTTGCAATTACGTTATATGATAATGTTATTACGTTCCCTTAAAACAACATCGCCGAAAGGCTTGGCAACGTTATGTGCTAGCTGGGACAACGTTATTAAAAGGAGATGACCAACTTGCTTCCTTATTAGGAATGCTTCTTCGATTCCGCGAAAGGAAGATTGGGTTTTCGGCAGATATCAAGGAAATGTTTCTTCGTGTTGGAATAATAGACAAAGATCAACATGCACAACAATTTTTTTGGCGTAGTGGTAGTTCTGACAACCCTTTAGAAACTTATGTCATGACTGTATGACCTTTGGGTCTACTTGCTCACCCAGTTGTGCGCAGTTTGTCGAAAACACTAACGCACAGAAATTCAGGCCAAAATATCCAAGAGCTGTTGAGTGCATACTTAAAAATCACTATGTCGACGATCTCTTGGATTCAGCTGATACCGAAGAACAAGCTATACAAATTGCAAAAGAAGTAACTTTGATACATGCTAGAGGAAATTTTGAGATAAGAAATTGGCGATCAAACTCGCAAGAATTAACAAAAATAATGAACTCCGAACAGGAAGTTAAACTGGAAGTCAACCTCGACTTACGAACCAAAACCATGGAAAAGGTGCTAGGTATGTGGTGGGACTTAAAGTCAGATAACTTTATCTTTAATTTAAGTCTAAATAAAGGTAACAAAGGTTTAATATGAATTTATATTTCTTGGAAGAAGATACTAATTAAACAAATACTTGTATTATTTAATAAAGTAATATGTTGATCAAATTTTTAACATGAATTATATTAAATGTTCACGACATTGATGAAGATGGAGAGAGGGCGCAACGTGCTAACCAATGTCTGAATGACGTTCTTTGGTAGTGGCTATTGAGCCGTCTCTCCGTACATATATGTATATTATTGAACACAAAGAAGTTTTAAAAGGCACAAGAAAGCCTACTAAAAGAGAGATTGACCCTTTAGGTTTACTTGCAATTTTTTTTAATTCACGTAAAAATACTTCTCCAAGAAATATGGAGAAGCAATATTTCTTGGGATCAACCAATCACCGATGAGCTATACAAAAAATGGCTTGTCTGGTTAAAACAACTTCCACAGATAGAACAAGTTTCAATTCAAAGATGCTACCTCACTAATCTAGAAACCTGGAATGCTACAATTACTCAAATGCATGTTTTTGTAGATGCCAGTGAATATGCTAGTGCCTGCGTAGCTTATCTAAGAATAGAGGAGAAGGAAACAATAGAATGCGTATTGATTGGAGCCAAAACTTACGTAGCACCCTTGAAACCACAAACCATTCTTATATAGATTGGAACTTGTTGGTGCAGTAGTGGGTGCAAGGTTTGCTAAAAATCTTTGCCAACACTTGTCAATAAACGTGCAAGACATTTTTTATTGGTCTGATTCTATAATAGTTTTAAGTTGGTTAAGAAACGAAGATCCAAGAAAACTGTCGAAATACGTAGCATACAGGGTGGCCGAAATTCAAGAAAACTCGATGATTTCGAATTGGAGATATGTCCCAACAAAAAATAATGTAGCTGATGAAGCCACCAAGTGGACAAATCAATCTAATTTAAAAAAATCTGGCCGTTGGTTAAAAGGACCTGATTTCTTATATAAGTCAGAAAGCAATTGGCCTTCGGACACCAGCTTAAAAACAAATGATATTACGAATTTATTGACGAATCATATGACGCAAATATTATTAATATAACTGCACCTTTAATAAATCTAGATAGATTTAGCCAGTTTAAAAGAGTTTTACGTGCAACTGCATACACCTATAGATTTATTAAACGTCTTCAAACCAAGGGTCAAATTGAAAACGATTCCAATAGTACATTAACTTCAGAAGAATTATTAGCTGCCAGGAATATTTTAATAAAACAGGTCCAAATAGAATATTATGAAAATGAAATTAAACAACTTGATAGGAAAAATAGCAGGAAAATTCAGTCAACAGTAAAGAAATCAAGTAATTTATTTAAGTTATCACCAAGATAGTTTACTTCGCATCCGTGGAAGGCTAGATGAAGCAACAGATCTCAGTACAGACACAAAATGACCAATCAATTTACCAAGAGAGAGTCGTTTAACTTTATTAATCGTTGAGGACTACCAGAGAAACTACCATCATCGAAATCACGAAACTGTAGTAAATGAGGTAAGACAAAAATTTTATATTCCAAAACTTCGACGGATGGTTAATAAAATCAGAAATAATTGCCAATATTGTAAAGTAAACTTTGCCATACCAAAACCATTCGAAATGTCACCGCTTCCTCCATGTAGACTAACAACATTTACTGCACCATTTACACAGACTGGCGTTGATTACTTTGGTCCTATACATGTAACAGTTGGAAGACGAACGGAGAAACGATGGGGAGCCTTGTTTATATGTCTTACAACTAGAGCTGTTCACCTCGAACTAGCATACAAGTTGGATGCTGGCAGTTGTATACTATGCTTTACAAATTTTGTTAATAGAAGAGGACATCCAAGGCATATTTATTGTGATCGTGGAATAAATTTCGTTGCAACGGAAAGAGTTTTGAGAGAACTGCAAAAGGTTGACGATGCTTTAATAGCGAATTCACTAGTAAGTCCCACGCTAACATTTCACTTTAATGCACCAATTTCTCCCCATATGGCAGGAGCTTGGGAGCGTCTGGTGAAAGCTGTAAAAATTTCATTGTATGATGCTCTGCCTACTGGAATCCCACCGATCAAATGCTGTATAGCTGTCTAGTAGCTGCAGAAAACATAGTATTCGAGACCCCTCACTTACCTTCTATTAGATTCGGAAGAGTCTGAAGCTCTAACTCCTAATCACTTTTTAACGGGATCTTCAAATGGTGATAAACCGATCGGATGACTAGAGGACAACAGTAATGTATTAAAATTTAATTATCTATATCGAGAACAATTTGCAAATAAATGTAGGCGCCGTTTTATATCCGAATATATACCTCAGCTACTTCTGAGGCCAAAATGGGAAAAACAAGTTGTCCCAATTAAAGAGGCCGATATTGTAATTATACGTGATAAAGATTTACCAAGATGCAATTGGCCAAAGGGTAAAGGAATTCAAGTAAAAAGTCACCTGACGGACAAGTGCGACGGGCAACAGTCCATAAAAAAAATGGGATTTTTGAACGTCCTGTTGTCAAATTAGCACTAATACCTTTAAACGAAAAACAGACAGTACATCTTCTCTTTGCGAGAGAAATGTACCTTATATCGGTTTGTTCTTACAACAATTTATTCAACAGTTTAACAACTATAAAATATAAACGACAAATGATACATTGACAATTATAAATAATAATTCAGGGACTATACTATATTTAGATCACCATATTCTTCCCATCTTCAAGAATAATAGTAATCTTTCAAAAGAAGGGGAGGTCTTCGGACTCTCTTTGAATGTCGTGTCGACAATTCATCAGCGACCAGATCAGGGGTTACCTCAACGTCAGGGGTTACCTCAACGTCAGGGGTTACCTCAACGTCAGGGGTTACTTCAACGTCAGGTGCATTCATCGATTCCAGAGGGTTCTCAATAGAAGCGGACTCCACAGTATCATTATCAAAATTTTGTGCAGTTTCTGGTTCAGAGCGGTCGTAGTTCTTTTCATATCCCCTCGGAGCTAAGTGACGATTCGATACCGTAGTTTCTCTACCATCTGGAAGGAGTACGTACGAGTAATCCGGATTCGTTTCTAGTAGTTGGACTTCTTCAACTAATGGCTGGTATTTATTTGATCGCACATGTATCTTCATCAAAACTGGACCCGGAGCAGATAACCAAGTTGGTAATGATTGTCCATTGCTTGATTAACGGAACTATCTAGAAAACGATTGAATTAGCTGTGCGAGATAGATGACTAAAAATGTCTCAATGGGAAATGGTTCTGCCTGATGCACTACAATTGTCAATGTAACATTTGTCGTTTATATTTTTAACCGACTTCAAAAAAGGAGGAGGTTATCAATTCGTCGCGATATTTTTTTTTATGTATGTTCAGCGATTATTCTTTAACACGGTGTCCGATTTCAATGATTCTTTTTTTGTTAGAAAGGGGCTACTTCAGGGGTGGTCCCATATAAATTTAGTCAAAATCTAATAATTGGGTCTATGAGAAAATCCTCAAACTCTTCATTTTTATGTATGTTTAGCGATAATGCTTTACCACCTTGTCCGATTTATATGATTCTTTTTTTGTTAGAAAGGGGCTACTTCAGGAGTGGTCCCATATAAATTTGGTCAAAATCTAAAAATTGGGTCCATGAGAAAATCCTCAAACTCTTCATTTTTTATGTATGTTTAGCGATAATGCTTTACCACCTTGTCCGATTTATATGATTCTTTTTTTGTTAGTAAGGGGCTACTTCAGGAGTGGTCCCATATAAATTTGGTCAAAATCTAAAAATTGGGTCCATGAGAAAATCCTCAAACTCTTCATTTTTTATGTATGTTTAGCGATAATGCTTTACCACATTGTCCGATTTATATGATTCTTTTTTTGTTAGTAAGGTACCTCAGGGGTGATCCCATATAAATTTGGTTAAGATGTGGTGATGGCATCTGCACGTTTTTAAAGTCGATTTTTTTAAATTTTTAATTTACACTTGTATAGTTGTTAAACTGTTGAATAAAGCCTTATATCGGTTTGTTCTTACAACACTTACATGACTAGATCTTACTTTGGTTAATTAAAGAACGCCACATTGGGGTTGTTAAATTTATTCATGTGGCTTGTGTAACTAATCCAATACGATCTCCGACTTATTGTAATATTACAAAATATAATTATTGTCTTTAATTTTCACATAAAAATAGCCACAACTATTTGGCTTAGGGTGCCTATAAACGTAACGGACACACGAATTTCGAAAAAAAATTGTAACTAAAAAATAGTACTAACTGTATATATGAAATAACAAAAAAAAAAATTTGCGGGTTACGCATAAATAACAAAGAAATTTGAGTTTTAACCTGCAGATTTTGGTGTTTCTAACCTAAGATTTTTTCAATTTTCGTGTAATGTATGTGCATGGTTGCTAAGAATTTAAATTTTTAACAAAACCCAGATTAATAATTGACAGAATCGATTAGGTATTTTTATGAATCGAATACTTACATGTTTGATTTTACGGTCTGCTTTAATCTTATCTCACGCAATTATAGTTATGAAAAATATTTGGTAATTATTGCGAAGACGCCCTTTTGCTTAAAAATACAATTTCTTTTACGAAACTTACATTTTAGGCTTTAGGAAGGAGCGTATTTTTCAAATATACCACCGGAAACCCCATAATTTAACGTTTTAAAAAAAATTTCATATTAAAGGCTTACGAGGATCATTTATGTAAACGTATTCATTAGAATTTAGAATTATATCTGTCACGTTATATCAGTTCAAATATTCGCGGTGTTGCCAAGTGTAATTAAAATCAACGAAAATCCTATCAAATCAACAGGTGCACAGTGCTGCCATATTATTATAACCTGTCAGTGGCCTGTCATTTTAAACGGGTAGCCATTTTGTTTGGAATGCCTAATATAAAGTGATACTAAAATTATGTTTAAAAATTTTCGAAAAGTACTTGTTTATTCCTTTATAGATGATGTAATATTATTATTTAATTATTATGTACCACAACAATTCAATCGAAATGGTTAAATATATCGTCTGATGTGACTGAAAATAAATTAAAGAAATGTTTTTTAAAGTGTATGGAAATGCTATTTAAAAAATAGGGTAATTTCTTTTTCGTTGATTTTAATTACACTTGGCAACACCGCGAATATTTGAACTGATATAACGTGACAGATATAATTCTAAATTCTAATGAATACGTTTACATAAATGATCCTCGTAAGCCTTTAATATGCAATTTTTTTTAAAACGTTAAATTATGGGGTTTCCGGTGGTATATTTGAAAAATACGCTCCTTCCTAAAGCCTAAAATGTAAGTTTCGTAAAAGAAATTGTATTTTTAAGCAAAAGGGCGTCTTCGCAATAATTACCAAATATTTTTCATAACTATAATTGCGTGAGGTGAGATTAAAGCAGACAGTAAAATCAAACATGTAAGTATTCGATTCATAAAAATACCTAATCGATTCTGTCAATTATTAATCTGGGTTTTGTTAAAAATTTAAATTCTTAGCAACCATGCACATACATTACACGAAAATTGAAAAAATCTTAGGTTAGGAAAGAAAATCTGCAGGTTAAAACTCAAATTTCTTTGTTATTTATGCGTAACCCGCAAATTTTTTTTTGTTATTTCATATATACAGTTCGTACTATTTTTTAGTTAAAATTTTTTTTCGAAATTCGTGTGTCCGTTACGTTTACAGGCACCTCGCTTAGTTCATCTAAAGGATAACACAATCATGAACTCAAAATTTAAAATTTAAATTCAGGATTATTCGATATACATCTTAGATTAAAGAGACCGAAGATGTAACATTGCACACTGCGCATGTAGTCTATTTTAAGCCAAAGTAACCCACCAATTGAAAATCATTGTTGCACGACGCCACCCGAATTGCTCCGATTTCCATTAAGCGATCACCTACACCTGAGTTTAATCACCATTGACAGATGTTTTTTGATTTATTTGTTGGTATTTTAGCAATTTAAAGTGTTCTAGTTATTCAATTTCAAGTTCAAAATGTCACGATGTATCTTGAAAAATTGTATGTACTTATAATACAAGTACTACTGTTATGAATATATTCGTTTTCAGCGGTAAATATTTATTAACGTTTTGACATAAAGCGCCATGACTCTCTGGGCTGAATACTTCAGATCCGCATTAAGGGGTTTCAATAAATATTAACAGGCCCATGACACTCCCTGGGCGGGAAAAAGACACGCAGCTTTTACTGCGCTGACGTTTTCGGGATATAACCTATCACTTGTCATAAATCCGGTTAAAAACTCGCTACCATGCGCAGGCAATCCATATTTCGTACATAAATACAAACTTTTGTTTACATTTTATCGAAGTAGTTTTTGTAATACATTCACAGCTTAAAAACGGAAAATTTGTTGTTTTGATAGTGAATTTAGATCAAAAATACCCCAAATACACTTTAGTGTGTGTTTTATCCTTATTGTTACGTATTATTGCTCGTTTTATTTGAGGACATTGGAATAAATAGAGTACTAGAAGTAATCAAGCTAAACAGGTGTCTTATAAGAAGAAAATACATTGCATTCGACTGATTTATGTTTAATATGTTTTCGTAAAGTATTTCCAACATGCTAGTTCTTTGAATATTTGTAAATTGTAAGTGTATAAGTGATAGAAACTGATCTAGTGCTTTGTGCTTCGTTTTTTTTGTGTTGGTGTCCCAGCCCAGCATTCCTAGCTAGCAGTAGTAGCAAAAACATTAACATTGTCCACATTCAACCCGTTTACATGTACATGATTTATCAGCTAAAAGCAGAATACAATAGTTCTCTGCAAAATGTAAACAACGCTACAAGGAAAATTGCTCATGTATAAATTCAACAATTAAATCAAAATATATTATTTTTAAAGGACTTATATCAACTATTATGTTAATTATAAATATTATAATATAAATATTTGTAACAAAATAATAGTTGTGTATTAATAAATCTGTTACTACTCCAAAAAATTTATTGTTTATTGATTATCAGGTATCAAAAATAATATGTTTCTTATTATAGTTGTAAATAAAAACAACACTTTTTATCCTTCCATTTAACACTTACAAACATATGCATATTTTAAGGTGTAAGGATCCCTAGCCTCTTAATTTTTTACATTAGACACAAGACCTGTGATGTCACATTAAATCGTGAATATGAGAAAAAGGATTTTGGAGTTGTCTTTCAGTCTATTTTGAAGTTTAATAACCATTTCTTACACATAACTAAAAAACAATAAAAGCTTTGGGTTTTTAAATCAGAAATACAAAAAAAAATTAGAATTGCCACCAAAATCAGATTATATAATGCCTTACTAAGACCCCATCTTGAGTATGTTTCACAAATATGGATGCCCTTGAAAGTCACACATATTGATCATATTGAAAAAGTACAAAAAATATTTTTACCCTACCTTTATGCCATAAAAAATACTTGTACCTTTATAAGATCTCATATAAAACTATGCTCGATAGTTTTGAGATTAAATCTCTTTTACAAAGAAGAAAGCAACAGGCTGTGATATATTTTGTACTCTATTTTAAATAATGTTAAGTACAAAGATTGTGATTTGATTGACTATATAAATTTTAATGTGGCAAAGGTTAATCTAAGAATCCCAAGTAACAAAAAATTATTTAGTTTAGATTCAAGTAGTATATTTCCTTTTAACAAGATAATGGCTGTTACCAATGAGGTTCAAATAGATATCTTTAATGTTAGCCTAAGAAAGTTGAGGAGTGTACTAAATTAAGTTCCCTAGATATAAAGGTTTGTTTTGTTTTTAAAGTTCTTGTTACTTAACTCTACATGTAACTACTATTAATTTTTTTATAGTATCCAATAAATAAATTATACCTTATGGCTGCTTTCAAACAATTCTGTGTGTAGTCACTTAGTTTAAAGTCAATTTTAAATTAGTGGTTTTACAAGAATGTCAAATAGTAATATGTATTGTGTCTATGAATTTGCTGTGTGTAGTAAATGGCCAATATACATAACTTTTATATTTTTATCACAAGTGTAAAAACTACGAAAACCATATAGGTACATTTAGTTCCCATTTTAAAATAAACTCAAATTAATTCATAATAAAAAATAACGATTTTAGTCTGCCATACTTGAACTTATTCATAAAAACAAGTCACTGAGTATATATATTTGTAAAAAAACTACACTAAATATGTCTCCGTTACAAATTTTTAAATTTAAAACTACATACTTTCTTTCCTATAGATTTTGTAGTACCTAAATAACGTATAGAATAAATGTTTACAATATACTAGAAAAGTTTTAGATTAGAGTAATTTTTAAGAAATAAAGCAATACCTCTATTTTGTTACTCTAACCTTGTGTGTTATATATTTCCCTTGACAAACTAACGTTATATTTTGAACTAAAAGTAACTAAACTTTTCACCAAAAAGTAATATTTCACATATATAAAAAAATTTAAAACGGTTCTGTCCTTCTTACATTTGCGAAGACTGCCCTGATATCTAATCTATTTTCTTCTTCAAAGTAATTAAGTTGTTCAACCGTTGTCTATAAAGGTATCTCACATCTCCCTCATACATACGAATTTGAAAAGCAACAGAACAAAAATTCAACTAACCAGGTATACCAAGTCCGTGTAAAGAAAACTTTTCATATCCCGAAAACGTCAAGTGTCAACTAAAATTTCTACTTTTAAAGATCAAACGTGCCGCCTCAGAGTGCCAATACTGATTGGTATATATACTGGGATATTAAGCATCAGAAATCAGATTTCATATTACATAAATTTACAAAAGGGTAAAATTTTGAACATTTAATTTAAATAAATAGTAAATAGGCATTATTGCTAACGAAATGTTGTATTTAAAAAGTAGTTTTATAAGAATGTTTTCTAAAGGTAGTTTTTAGCCCTTTTTGGTAGATAAATAAGAGGTAAAGAATCATAGTTGCTAGCTAAATTTTATTTTTATAAGGTATTTTTATAAGAATATTAGATGAAATACAGGATGACCTACTTAAAATTTCAAGGTTCATCTTATTTGCGGTCAAATCGAAAGTAACATTGAATTTTCAGTCTTAAAACAAAGTAATCTAGTATAAGCAAAAAAAAATACTAAAGTTACAGGAGTTAGGTCCGATTCCACCGTTGTGTTAAACGGAGAGTGTTAATGTAAAAATGTCATTTTAAACTTCGTTTAACACAACGGTGGAATCGACCCTTAATCACGTTAATGAAATGTTACATTACAAACCCCTAAACAACTCGAACATAATTTTCGTTTACTAAAAAAAATCCAAAATTTAGCAATATTTATTTATTATACAAGCGAATGCGATTTCAAAGATAACTGGATCAAAAAATCCGAATCTCTAAATTTTGGAGCTAAATGCTCAGATAAAAGCAAGCGACCGATAGGGGTTACAAAAATAATCGATTTATCGATAATTCTGATATATTTTAATGAAATCGATTTATCCGCTGTTTTTAATAAATTATTTTCGTTTTTTTTTAAGATAATGTATTAATCGATTTTAAAGGAAATACAAAAAAAGTAGATTTATTCAAAATAATCGATTTATCATTTAATCGGTTCTTTAATTATTTGATTATTTTCGATTTTTCAAAGATATTATATGAAAATAATCGATTGAATATAATTGGTTATTTTACATAATCGATATTTTGGTTATTTTTTTAAAATTATCGATTTATTGGATAATCAGCTTTTTAATAATCAATTATTTTCGATAATCGAATAATCAATTTCAACGGAAATATGAAAAAAGGATTATTAGAAAATAATAGATAATTCGTTTTATTTTTTAGAAAATCGATTTATCATGGAATCGGCTTCGTAATTAATTGGTTATTTTCGATTAGGCGATTATTTTGGAATTATTGATTATTTCTGGTATTTCAAAGATAATCGAATTATCGATTTTAAAGGAAATACAATAAAAATAGATTATTGATAATAATCGATTGATCGAAAATAATCGATTATTTAAAATAATCGATCATTCTGGTTTTTGAAAATCGATTTATCAGTTAATCGACTTTTTAATTAATCGAATATTTTTGAAATACAATAAAATAGATTATTGGTAATAATCGATTTATCATAGAATCGGCTTCTTAATTCATTGATTATTTTCGATTAGGCGATTATTTTGGAATTATCGATTATTTTCGGTATTTCAAAGATAATCGAATTAACGATTTTAAAGGAAATACAATAAAAATAGATTATTGATAATAATCGATTGATCGAAAATAATCGATTATTTAAAATAATCGATCATTCTGGTTTTTTGAAAATCGATTTGTCAGTTAATCGACTTTTTAATTAATCGAATATTTTTGAAATACAATAAAATAGATTATTGGTAATAATCGATTTATCATAGAATCGGCTTCTTAATTCATTGATTATTTTCGATTAGGCGATTATTTTGGAATTATCGATTATTTTCGGTATTTCAAAGATAATCGAATTAACGATTTTAAAGGAAATACAATAAAAATAGATTATTGATAATAATCGATTGATCGAAAATAATCAATTATTTAAAATAATCGATCATTCTGTTTTTTTTTAAATCGATTTATCAGTTAATCGACTTTTTAATTAATTGATTATTTTTGATTAATCGATTATTTTCGATTTTTCAAAGATTATCGAATAATCTGTTTCCATGGACAAAAAAAATGGTTTATTTGAAAATAATCGATTATTTAAAATAAACGATAATTCTATTTATATTATATTTTGTAAACACTGATTTATCGGTTAATTGGCTTTTTAATTAATCGATTATTTTTGATTTTTCAAAGATAATCAAGTAGTCGATTTTAAAGGAAATGACAAAAAATATATTGTTTGAAAATAATCTATTGATCGAAAATAATCGATTATTTTCAATTATCGATAATTTATTTCGATAATCACTCATCCCTAGCGACCAAATGACTTTTAATAGATTTAAATTTTAAAATGTTATCTGGTTTCAGACATATGCATTTCTAGAGTTTTATGTGACTCATCCTTTATAATAATTAATATTCTTAAAGAAAGAAGCCTTAATATACTTTTTCTGAGGTTACAATACAAAACAGCATTTTCTCATTTTGATTAATTTTTAATAATATGTAATAGCCGTAGAAAAAATATAATGTTCAACTCATAAGGGTAGATTTGCAGTATTAGCCTGCGCACATGCTATTTTTATAATACTCGTAGACAATGAGTAACATTTTTTGCTCTATTAACAATATATTCTATTTCAACATTTTACTGTAATCTCTTACAGAAAAGTCCGTAGTAAATAAACGCTAACGAAATATTCTATAAAAGGTCTTCTCTTTACATAAAATGTCGTGGCATCTGTTTGATATTAAAAAATCACGTTAATTTGATTTCATAATACAAAATTCGATTAAACACCTTTTAAATAAACCTAATAGTTCATTAAGATGCTAATAAACAAAGTCCGGTCCCTGTCACAGAGTTCGGGTCGCCGCGTGTCGCCGCCCAGTTCCCCCACTCCGTTAACCCTTCTTTAGAAATTGGCAACATTTGCGCAGGTTTAAAACCGGTGTATGTTATATCTCTGGTCTCTTTTATCTAAGATATACATAAAATTAACTGACATTTATATTTACTAAGGCAAGGCGATTTTAAATCAGATACTATGTCTTGAATATGATTGACTACACTGATATAAATCAAAAACAATGACGTCATATTGAATATTGTCTTGAAATAGTCAAGTTTAACATGACTACAGTAAAAACGTGGTCATCAGGTATGAAATGTCAAATGAAATAACAAATGTAAAACTTTTACTTTTTAAATATTAAATCATTGTTTGGTTGTGTTATTCGTAAAATAGAAAGAAAGATTTACGAAAGGGAAAAGTGGGACAGTGGTAACGATAGGGTATCAGGTTAAAAAAATAGGTATTTTTATAAAATAAGCTCCTTTTTTTGTAGAGATCTAAAAAAAGGTCCTCCGCTTATATTTATTTAAACCATCAGATTCCTTTTTCTGAGCTTCTCAAAAACAGGTCAAACATTGTCCAAAATATCATTGTATATAACTTTAAATTTAAAAAACGTAGTAATAAGGTGAAATGCGGAGCATTTTTGTACTTTGGCGTAACGCGTGCCAGCAAGTTAAAAAGCGGGACAATTACGCCTATAGCGCGACGTCTGGCAACCCTGGCTGAGTACCTAGATATGGACGCATTTAAGGTTTCTGCAAATGAAAAGCCAATTTATTTTCAAGGTAGGATTTATTAATGAACATGGCTAAAGTTTTGATAAAATTTCAGAGGCCAAAGTAACTATAATACCAATTTTCTCTTCATCCATGATCAGTAAACAAAACAAATATTTATTTTTTATCCCTACAAATTCAAAAACAAATCCTACTACTATTACATAACACACAAATAAAAATTCATGATATCTGCCAATGTTATACCCATTGTGAAGTTAGTGTCAATATAAACCAAACATTTTTAAATCAGATTATTAGAACGTCATTATAATGACGTAAGAACCTTGACCACACTTGACTTGGTCACATTTCTAGTAACTGATTTAAAATCGCCTCTCTGATCACACATACTTGTGACTGATCACGATACACATACTAACGGTATGTTCCTGCTCATGCAGCTGACTGACGGTGACCTCACGTGGGACAGAAATATAAGCATTAAATGGGAGATAGTATTTAAAATTCGATATTTTCCCAATTTTAGATTAAGGGCCAGTTTTTCAATCACAGTTTAAACTTTCGTTCACCTGAACTTATATCAAATATAGAACTAAGATCAATATGAATAGCGTTTTTCAATCACAGTTCAGGTGATCTTAATTAAATTTATATTGGTAGTTCTGAATCGAGGTACTTCTGACAAAACTGAATGCTCTATGTCAGTTTGACGTTTTGAAAAATTCCTTCATGAAATAAAGACAAAAAATTAAAATGGAAAAAAATATAGAGAAAAATAAACGGGCAGCAAATTTTTCGAGCAGCGAAGAAGAATTATTGGTAAATATTATAATCTACAAATTATTGTTTAAATAACCTATCGAAACATAATTTTAATAGGTATCGCTAGTGTCCAAAAGGAAAAATATTTTAGAATGTAAAAAAACGGATGTCAATACATCAAGAGAAAAAATTTAGAATAGCTACAGCTGTGTCAAAAGTTTAATGCAAATAATATTACTCCCAGGGATGTAAATACCTTGAGGAGAAAATATGATAATTTAAAAAAAGAACAAAACAAAAATATGCCGATGAAAAATTATATATGCGAGGGACTGGCGGTGGACTGCCTAAAATCATAAACATTGATTCAGTTGATCAATCACTAAAAGAAATTTTAGGCAGTCGTATTACAGGAATGGAATCAGAATTCGATGACGATAGTATACTTAAGGCTGTTGAAAATAATAAAATTAACGAAGACGATATTATCGAAAATCAAGAAGAAGCGGGTTCTTCAAAAATAGAGGTGCCACAAAAATTAAACTGGGCAACGTATCCGTTCATGAATTATCGAGTACACACACACACACACACACACACACACACACACACACACACACACACACACGCACACGCACACGCACACGCACACGCACACGCACACGCACACGCACACGCACACGCACACGCACACGCACACGCACACGCACACGCACACGCACACGCACACGCACACGCACACGCACACGCACACGCACACGCACACGCACACGCACACGCACACGCACACGCACACGCACACGCACACGCACACGCACACGCACACGCACACGCACACGCACACGCACACGCACACGCACACGCACACGCACACGCACACGCACACGCACACGCACACGCACACGCACACGCACACGCACACGCACACGCACACGCACACGCACACGCACACGCACACGCACACGCACACGCCCACGCCCACGCCCACGCACACGCCCACGCACACGCACACGCACATGCACACGCACACGCACACGCACACGGATTTCTCGTTCTGATTATTGATTCATTATATAGCTGCTCAGCCGGAGTTGCTGGATTCGCAAGTGGAATTAATAAATATTTTTTAATAGGATATCCACGATCCGCTACAAGCAAATTGTCTCCCATTTCACCCCTTTCAAATTTCATCCTTATGTTAGAATTCCTAAATATGTTTGAATCATGTTGCGATCCTTCCCATCGAGCTATACAATATTTTGAATTCTTAAATCTGGTCCGGAAATAGTTTGAACATTATTTATTGAAAAGCTTCCTGTTTCTGTAAATTTCAGCTTGATCCCCACCAGGACTTTGAATTTTTACGTGGGTGCAATCTAAAACTCCAATACAACGAGGGAATCTGGCAATATTAAAAAAACCATGGCGCACACTTCTTATTTCCTTCTGCGTTTGTGGCATTTTAACATATTGAGGACGTAGTGCAGCTATTGCTCTAGATACCTTTTTAATAATTTTGCTTGCCGTACTCTTATGAACTCCACAGAAGTCACCGGTGGTAATTAAGAAAGATCCCGTTGCAAAAAATCGTATAGTCAACAGAACCATGACTTCAGAAGTTAGTGCATTATTTCTAGAATAATAAAATAAGATCACAAAATGCTATAAAAATGTAATTTTCCTATTACCTATTAGTCGGATTTGCAATTCGTCCTTCTATTTCAATAATTATTCTGTTAACCGTTTCCTTAGACAAACGAAATCTTGCAAAAAATTCCTGTTCATCCCAATTTAAAAAATGATTAGATCTCACTCGAATCATGCGTATTCTCCTAGGTATATTAATATGCATTAAATAGGCTGCAATTTCCTCATCGTCTTCACTTATTACTTCCAAGTCATTCATGAGCACGATTTATTTTATAAAATATGCAAAAACTATATTGTTTAATATACTCATGTGTCAATGTCAAAACGTTGAACTTAGTTTAGGTGCGTTTTAATCATCCGCTACTGCTTCGGAATGGTCGGTTTTCTTGTTTTAATCTGACAGGTTAAAACGACTAAACCGACAATTCCGGAAGCAGAAGCGGATGATTAAAACGCACTTTTTAAACGCCCAACTTTGACGGTTCAATTTTTCGGGTAGTTTAAAGTAAGTTCAGATGTGAACTACATTTGAAATATACCATTTTCCAATTGAACCAAGTTCATTTACTGAACTCCGTTTAAACTTTGATTGAAAAACTGGCCCTAAATGTAGTAACTTATGCTTTATTGGTTATTTTGTAATATATTCGTTTACAAATATGAAGATTTAAGGTAAATAATAGTAATAAAAATATTAATTTTTCTCATAAATTATAGGTATTTTGTGACAAAATCCATAACCTGGCCACGAAATAAGTAAAAAATATAGACTAAAAATACAAGTTTGACTCAAATTTGTATTTTCTGGGCGTATTTTCTCTTGCAATCTCTATTCTTATTATGTGAAATAAAAATAGGTATGCAGAAACAAATTATTTATTTATAAAAAGTATATACACAAAAAATTACTTTTTATTTGGTAAATTTAAACATTTTTTGTCAAGTTTACTTCGAAAATACTCAAAACCAATTTTTCTGTTCATTTATCTTATTATTATATGTGTTCGTGTCCTGCTCATGCATGGCATTACTTCAAAAGAACCGTTGTATTGGGACAGGAAACTACTGTTTTATCTGCTAAAATTTTAAAATACCGATTTATTGTCTTTGCTTAATGAGGCCCGTGCAGTTTTCATTTCTTGCGTCTATGTTTAAGAGGAATCTTACAACTACTTTCCTCAAGTGGATATGGCAACTTCAATTAAGTTTGTCCTTTCTTCGATAAGAATTTACTCATATTTTGTGGCATAAGAAAAGCTTGCATGCAAAATTTCAATCACTTTCAAGTGACGGTAATTGATTACTTTAAATGTGTTAATTTAAAGTTTCATGTATTTTCTTTAGTTTTTTTTCGTTGTAAACATTTTTATAAATAGATAAATAAATTATCATGCCTAAGTTTTTTTATTTATTCATTCCATTTAAGTTATATTATGCTATACATGTATCTATTGTACAATTTTTTTGTCGAAATACCATTTTTATACTCTTCTTGTACGATCTCTCAAAAAAATATTTGGCAACACTGGTCTCTCTACAAACGACGCATACCTGTAGTTAACATCTCAAACTAATTACTAATGTTTCCATATGCTAACTTTTTTTAATTTACGAAAAAAATTTTTTTATCATCTGGTAAAGTTTTCTTTTAAAACACTTCCACTAATCTAGGCAACTCAATATTAAAATGTTACGCATATTTTTCAAAATAAGAATTCCAATTTTTAACTCGTAAATCTGCCCAGGCATTGCCGTCTAAAACACAGGCAATGATTTGGAAAATATGTGTCTATTTTTTATTAAGAAAACTTAACAAATCTATTCAAATATGTTTTAAAAAAAAATTCTAGCAAAAATATTCAAACATTATTCAATAAAATAAATTTTAAAAACACGATATTTTTAAAAGTTTATTCACTCAAAAACTGTTAAAAACACAAAATATTAATAATTCGATATTTTTGTAACTTCATTCACTCTAAAAACGATCTCAAAAAAATATTTTGCAACACTGGTCTCTTACAAACGACGCATACCTGTAGTTAATATCTAAGACGCTAGATGACGCCATCGTTGCTGCGGTCGTTGCGTTTCCTATCTTTACTGTAGTTTTTGGTAAATACTGCTGTTGACATATGGGGTTTATGCAGAGTGGTCCATATTTTAACCGTTCATATCTTGGACTACCGGTGATTTTGCGGATTTTTTTACGCAAAGGGCATAATATAAAATTCAGCAAAAACTGATGTGGGGTTTTTGCCAAACACGCCTCAATTATATTCTTCTATGTATTTTTTGTAGACATTCATAGGCTGGAAGTCAAAAACAAAAATTAAAGCCTCCAAACTTCGACAACACATTGGAAGAACCCTGTAGAGCATTAAAAGATTGACCAGGGTTATGGACAGCAATCAGTTGAGATGCTGTGTCAGAATTGTGATTCGGAAGTGTATGTTTTGCTTGATTATATTTATTTTAATTATAAATTCATATTGCTAATAAGATATAAATAAATCTGAATGAAGAAATATTTAATATATTTTAGGCCACAATAACACAGAAAGAAATTAGTGTTGTAAAAGATATAGCCCCTGACCCCAACCCCGCTATCAATCATTCGTATTCCACAGTAACTTGTGAAGCTTATAGATCACAGCCAATTTCCAAAAGAAAATTTTCAGACAATCGAAAAATAAGATGATTATGGCCCAAAGCAACCATCCGGCTATCCGATCAACTCATGGAGACAAACAAAGAGAGTCTAGAGCTGTTGAGAAATATCTCCCAAGTGTGGAGAGTATGGCTGAATCTCTAAAAATATTAGTAGAGCAAAAACGCCACCCATAATTGTCTTAATTCTTTTTTTTTTCTTTACTAAAACTGGGTTTCCTTTAATATCGTCGCCAAGTGTGCTGTGTATGATTTTGAAATATTAGTGCACATAATATATTTGGACCGATTTTGACTTTTTAAACCCTTCAATACAATCTGTCAAATTACAATTTTATCCATTACCATTATAAAAATGTGAGATAACAGATAGACAAGAAGTCCAACTCTCAAAACTTGTCGTGTACTTATACCCCAAAATCCACATTGCAGCTTTTGACTTGACAATGCCGATATGTTTTGTGTTAATATCTTCTATTCTAAGTAGGTACCTATTAAAAAATGTTTATTATATCATTTTTTTAATTACCTAATTAACAACAAATCAATAAACTAAGGTAGTCCTTGGAAAATTTGGCTACTGACTTATCAATTATAATATTTCGAATATTTGACGTTTTGAGTTACGCAAAATATCTTCGAATTACATTTCTTCTCTATTAACAGCAACACCTGGCCCAGGAGCATGACTAATATTTCCATTATTACCCACTTGGTCCGGTACGCATATTTACACATCCTCCTGTATGACGGCACCGGAGTGCTGAAACCTGTTCGCCTTTGTAGCCTACAAGTACGCTACAAAAGCTCATTGATTTAGACACTCGTACAAATTTTATGTTATGTAAGACTTTACTTTTCAATTTTAGCTGTGTCCAGGCCGTTGGCGTCTATGCCGGTAGGCGTAGCCAGGTATGGGTTAAAATTTTTTGGTGGCGGCGGAGCCGCCACCCTACGAGAAGTTAGGGATGGGCAAGTGAAAAAAAAATATCGATATATATCGAATCGATATTTTTAAGCTGTATCGATTATTATCAAGTAAAAAATATCGATATATTGATATATCGACATTTTTGTAAAAGCGTGTTTGGTGAACTAAAAGTGATACCAAAACATTCAATAGAGGACTTCTATACAAGGGAAGGGCAACCAACTTGACAAAATAAAATTGACACTAATGACATAAGAAATCGGGTCACATAAAAGGGGCGTTTGATTTGAAACTCGATCGAGCGAGCGTCGAGGAGACCGAGAAGTGATGACATCACAATAGAGCATTGAATCAAATCAAATAAAACAAAGTAAAAAACATAACCTCGCTTTTTTGTGATTCTTGTTTCTGGTTTGTGTGTCAAAATAGTGAGCAAAAAGTAAAGAAAATGGAAAAACTTTTAATAATAAGGGGTTTTTCCTATCTACTTTTATGCCATTTGCATACCTTGTTGTACCCGTAACGTGAAAAAGACTTTTTAGTTTAGGGTATTTTACATTTAAAGGTTGAAATATTTTGTCGTTGTCAGTTGTCAATTATGTTGATGATAGAACACAGGCGTAACCATAGATGGGCATAACGTAACTAGTATTGTATGTTGGTTGTATATTGTATAGAACTTGTATTCGTTGCAGCAGCATTTTGCAATCGACATAAATAAGTAAAACCAAATGACAAAAATGTTTCAAGAAAGCAGGAGAAACACAATTAGACTAATAACAACAAAAAATAAAATGCAATGCTACGCTTATGTTTTGACATTATCGACAGCTGATATTGACAAATGTTTTCAACCTTTAAATGTAAAATACCCTAAAATAAAAAGTCTTTTTCACGTTACGGGTACAACAAGGTATGCAAATGGCATGAAAGTAGATAGGAAAAACCAAAAAACAAACTAAAAAACAGCCTCTTTATGTGACCCGATTTCTTATGTCATTAGTGTCAATTTTATTTTGTCAAGTTGGTTGCACTTCCCTTGTATAGAAGTCCTCTATTCACAAATAATGAATGCACATGTAGAAAACAAGTATTTATTTTATTTAATGAAACAATTTTAATCAAATCAACCTCAAGTCGCCATTACAAATACACTTCGTTACACGTGACAGTTGACACTAAAGTCACTAGTTACCACCAATGAACTGGAGTGGGGTAGAAAGCCAATGTACATATTGTATCAATAGAACAAGGTGCGACTCTATGGGCGCAGCCATTTTGATTTCTCATCTCACTCGGGAGTATTTATGATAACCATTTTCTGTTTCACATTGTTATTGTTAAATCCACAAGCTGGTGGATCAGACAATAACAAAGTGAAATAGAAAATGGTTGTTATAAATACTCCCGAGTGAGATGAAAAATAACCTGTCTTCGCCCATAGAGTCGCATCTCAAGCCTATTGACAAGCATTCTACCCCACTCCAGTTCATTGGTTACCACAAACAACAGATACACATGCCGCGTTTGAATATCCACATCGGATGCATCTGGGATGTGAATTTTTTTATCACATGATAGAGAATTAGATCTAAATGTAGATGTATTAAACAAACGCTCTGGACTTTATTGGTCACGTGATAAAATGACAATGACGAGTTAGAAGTTTATACTTTTTAAATTTGTCTTTTGAGACTACAAATCAACCTAAATTTGAAATGTAAACAAAAATTAAACAAACTATAACCACTTTTATATTCATGCTTAAACAAAGGATAAATTGACAAACTTTGCTTCACAGAACACTTTCTGGCATGGAACGAACATCTCATTTCAAATCGAGATGTAAAAAATGTAATCTGGACAGGTACATCTCGGATAAACAAACGCAGATGTAGATGTAGTAGATGTGTCCGATGTGGATAAACAAACGCTCGAGATGTAAAAAATGCATCGGATGTGGATATTCAAACGCGGCAACATACTATAGGTATGTTCCAATAGCAGTACAGAACCGTTTTGAATGTATCTGCGCATGAGCAGTAAGATTTAACTATTCTATTTTTCATACTACTCATGCGCAGATAAATTCCGAATGGTTCTGTACTGCTGATGGAACAAACCTTATACTAACTTAATTAAAAAATATATCGAATTCGATACTCGAAAATAAATATCGATTATCGATTAATGAAGAATAAAAAATATCGACGATATTTATCGAAAATTTTATAAAAAAATATCGATATTTTGATATATCGATTATTTTTACCCATCCCTACGAGAAGTCGTTGCTTTGTTTATTCTTGTATATTTTCTTTTTTTTTTTTTTCACAACACTTCATATGCGTCATTTGACTAACATCATGTCTATTAACGGCATTTTAGTACACGACCCTTTAACGGCAGTTTAAGTACAGCCATTGTTTCATAGAATGCAAATAAGCTTGCTTACTGATTCCAGCAATAAGAGAGGCCTCATGCGTTGGTGCCTAAATCAATGCGCTTTTGTAGCGTACTTGTAGGTTACAAAGGCGAACAGATTTCAGCACTCCGGTGCCGTCATATAGGAGGATGTGTAAATATGCGTCCGGTACATCAAAATTCAGTCCCCACGTATACATATGTAAAATTGCACATGCATTTGCTATATTACCCCCTTTTTCTGGAGAATACCTCATAATTTTTGGTAGGCATAAAAACCTTGCCTTGTATACTCCAATGCACCTTACAACACAATTTCTAGCTTACGTATGTGATGCATTATAATTTTTTTTTAATAAATGAAAAGGTACCTATAAGAAGAGGATAAATTATAATATAAAAAGATTGTTCTTTTTCGCAACATATACAGTGTGTCGCCCAATTAAGTCAACACCATATGAGAAACTTTTTTATTGTTATTTTTACGGAAAATAGTTATTCCTTATAAAAAGTTCTGCATGGTCTGAAACCCAAAATACAACCATCATATATAACTTTTTTTGAGCCCTATTCGAGACGCATCAAAAAATATAAATTTTGCTCAAGTGTAAAGTACTTTTATTTTTGAAAAACCGCTCATACGACTGATAAAATTTGATTAGATGGCCGTATTTTAGTTTTTAGACCATGCACAACTTTTTATGAAGAATAACTTTTTTTCATAGTATTAATAATAAAAAAGTTTCCCATATAGGTAATTGGACACTTCTTGATAAATAGTTCTGTCACAAATTATTAATTGAGATTAAAATTTGTAAAGTATTCAGGGAAAATAAAAATGATTTGTGGTAGATGAAAGCAAGGCACTCTTAAAATTCAATTTTAATTGAAAATGTCTAAAGGAACTTAAAAATACGCTAAATCATTGTACTTATTTTTAAGTGATTTCGACTTACTTTGTTTATAAAATAAAACAAAACCAATACTAGGGTATTGAAATTTTTTAAATTTATAAGTGATGCAGAAATGTTTATAAAGAACAACGTTTTTTTGTAAAACTAATTACTAATGTTTCCATATGTCAACTTTGGCCACTTTAGGGAATGTGCCACCCTGTCACCACACCTATGGTGTGTTTGATTTGGTCTATCATCGGAGATCTCCGAGCGCTGCATACATGTTGGAATTAACACTCCGATCGATCCCAAAAGTGTTCGTTCCGCTTTGGAGCGAGCACATAGAGCAACCTCGATGTTCTTAGAGCAGAAGGATCAAGAAGATAGAGAAATTTATATTTATCTCTACCTATATCTTTTTAATTAACCTATAAACAAACTTGAATCTTAAAATTCGAGGGCACTCAAGTGTGCAAGCAACAAATTATTTATCTGCTGTTGTCTCATAGCTAAAATTATTCATCATACAAAAAAATAAAATGTGTTTAGAAAATACATTTTCTCACTGCTCATATCTAATCATCATTAATCATAGTAATGGAGTCTCAAAACGAAGCGGGCATTTGTGGTATATGCGGCATTTCAGGGCCACTTATTAATAAAAGTTTTTCCATTTTCTTAATTTTTTGCTAACTATTTTGACGCAGATACAATAATCACAAAAATTAATGCGACGTTAGGTTTTTTAATCAGTTTTATTTGATTTCATTCAATACTCTATTGTGACGTCATCACTTCTCGGTCTCCTCTACGCTCGCTTGATCAAACTTCAAATCAAACGCCAATTTAGAATTAGAAACAATGCAGCTGAAAATCAAGAGGAGGATATGCTTCCAAATGGAGAGGATGATGAATGTAAATAACATGTCATTGCCAATTATTAATAAAAGTATTTTCATATAAAGCCTTTTTATTTCATTTCTGTAACATTATATATCATTTTTTCATTGAAAGCAGAAGTGATCCAAGTTCAAAAAAGTATCAATGCCAGATAGGACGCACTTCGACTGACAAAAAAGTGTAATGAAAATGGCGACTTGAGTCGTACTTTGATTTATTTGAAGACTGGAGGAATGAAAATAATTTTATATCATTTATATTATGCTATTTAAAAAAAAAATAGAATTTATTCTCACCCAAACTGACTAGCTCCGCTATCTCGAGTTTGATATTGACGTAAAAATGTAATGCAAAGATGCGGACACCTTAGCATCATCATAGCATCTCCTCTTCATTCTATTTAAATGATTTAATTATTGCAACCCAGGTCCAGATCATTGAGTAGCCGTAAAAAGTATCTTAGGATATTTAAGAAAAACTGAACATTTTGGACTTATTTTCAAAAGCATACACATCACTGCATGGCTGGGTAGATGCCGACTGGAGAGTAGACCCAAATGACAAAAGGCCATACAATGGTTTTACGTGGAGATGCTGTTACCTGGGAAGCTCGAAAACAAAAATCAGTCGAACTTTACAGTACAGAATCGGAATACATAGCGTAATCTGAGGCAGCCAAAGAGGCATTATTCCTAAGAAATTTTCTGAAAGAAGTTAGCTTTTCAAAATAATTAGTCCGCCAGTTGTTTATTGTGATAATCCGACATCCGACACCTTTATGTACGAAAAATATGTGAAGTTAGAAATTGAAATTAAATATAACCCAACACAGAATATGATGGCAGACATTTTGACGAAAGTTCTTTACAAGTTAGTATTCAAACTCGTGTCAAGTCACTATGAGTTTAGTTTTTAGATATCTTTCATTAAGAGGGGGTGTTAGAATTTATGAGTGTTATCATCTTTATGTACTCGTAATTAGTTCACGACTTATTTAGTTTACTAGTCTACTAGAATATTGAAGTTGTTCGAAACTGTTACGGAAGTTTTCCAGCCTTTTTCTGCGATTACCCTACAAAGTGTAACAAATTTATTACTATTTTAATTAAAGTGGCACTCAAAAGTATAATTTCGAATTTCATACTTTCAGTGACAAAGGTTACCACGGTAACAGCGGTAACCACTGTTCGGAACTATCAATTTAGCGAGAACACTGCAAAAAAATGAAATCCACTAATCACAGTTCATATTTTGGACACCAAACTACTATTATTTTTAAAATTTAAAATAAGTAACAATTCTGTCAAACTAATTGTCAGTATATTTTTTAGTTATTGAGATTAAATATACATTAAAATGGATTATTTTTGTGTAGAATCGATAAATAATAGAATTTTTAATTTTTATTTTGTGTCACAGTGGAACGCATTACACATAAACGAACACATCCTGTCAACAGTCATGCCACGTCAAGTCAAGCGTCACTTTTCATCGAGTACTTTGCAAACATATGTACATCTGAATTAAATAAATAAAATACTTCAGAGTTATTTATTACTATAATCAACGTTACATATTTAAAACACATTTAAAAAAAAAATTAAATTTTAATCAAACTATATTTAATTTAATTACGAATATTAAAACTAAAATCCTAAAAGTGGCAGTGTAGCAGAGGACAGAGCTTTGCCTTCCATGCGAATATTCCGGGTTCGAATCCGGCCTAGGGACAAATTTTATTTTATAAATTAGTAAAATTCATAAATTATTTTAAAATTAGTTATTTTTTTCTTAATAACATACAATAATTGTTTAAATTTGTAGATTTTCGTTGGTGGTTCGTAGGAAAGATATACTGTAAAACTCCATATTCACTCTTGTTGCACAAACTGCTATTTTACGACAAGCAAACAATATAAAAAAACTAACCAGACACGTATATGTTAATTTCAATGACAGAATGGTTTGTTTTTAATAAAACACAAAATACGTCACACTAATATAGTATAAATATAACACCTCAGTACTTAGGTAATTGTAATTTCTAATAAATAAGGAATTTTTTTTATATGTATAGAAAACGTACCTAATAATGGTATTTTTTTTTTTAATGAATTAACCCTTTAACGCGCAAAACTAATTTTTGCCAGGTTTTCAAAAAATAACGATATGTGTGGGTTATATAAGTAAAACTAAGTATATTACTGTGTCTTAAAAAAATTACAAGTTTGAACTTTGAGTTGTAGAAGGTGGTCGATTTTTCGACCAGCGCACGTTCAGGATGGCACACTTTGGGCTCGAATCGTACTCAAAATATCGACCAGTTCAGTTTTTCAAAATAAAAAAAAAATGAAAATAAACATTTATTTTTAAAATAAAAAACAGTAAATCAGTACTTCAATACACAACCAAATAAACAAATAATAACTAACTGTATGCGTACAGAGGCAGATATTCGACCACTTGTTAGGGACGAAGCTGGGACGTGCACTAAATAGCGCGCCAAATTTTATTACCGGTTGATATTTCGCCTGAAAACGTTACCGGTAAGTGTCTAGCAGAGATCTGGTCTAAATTCAGACTGCGCGCTAAAGGCATTTCTTTATAAGCTTACCAGAACATACTTCTGTAACCAGAGCATTTCTTTATAACGTTTGGTTACTCTGCTTTGGTTACATGTTACCAAAGCATATGTAGCTACATCTAACGAGGCATTTCTTTATAAGCTTACCATAACTTACTAGAACATACTTATGTAACCAAAGCAATTCTTTAAACGGTTTGGTTACTTCCATGACGTCATACGTTACCAAAATACGTAACTACTACTAACCATGATGTTTTTAGTGGTAAGGTGTGTGGTAAGGTCAGTAAGGTCCACATTTAAACATATCGAGCATGCGCAAAGTATTGTAAAGATATTAAATTAGATACATTTTTCTGTGGTTACGGGTTATATGGTTCATTTTGTATATTTGGGTTGGGCATTTTTGTATTTACCAAAGAAAACTCTATTTACTATGAAAGAAATTACATTTGAAATACAGGGCACTGAAATAACTCTTCACGAGAGCGATGTTGATGACCACTGGATACTGTTATTTATATTGAAATATAAAGATGAAAATATGAGACTACTGGCACAAGTATTTATCATTGTTATTTCATCACAAATAACACTTATTAATTTTTTTACTTCCTTTTGTTGGAGGAGACATATTTAAATAAATAACAAAAGAACGAAAACCAAATGACGTCTGTGACAAAAACACTTTTATTTATCTGAACAAAAACAAAGTAAACAAATCCCTAATTTGACATGTGACAACGACAAGTGCTACGAGTTACCACGGTATGTCTGACGTCATCAAAGTAACCACAACGCTGTTACGAAGTATGTCGTGGCAAGCTTATAAAGAAATGCCTTTATTTATAAGCTTACTAGAACATACTATAATAAAAAATAACAAAGTCAAAACATCCTAAAATTTCTAAAATACAAATTTCGTTTAGAAATCCCCAAACTTAAATTAAATTTGACATATGACATTCAATAATAGGGAAACCATGGTATGCTTAATGTCATCACAGTAACCACAATACTGTAACCAAGTATGTTGTAGTAAGCTTATAAAGAAATGCCTTAAATCGTACAAGCAGAAAAATTAAGTGGTTGAAATACCAACCACTGCCCGCTAAAGGGTTAACTTAAAAATATAAAATTGTAGGGCGGTGAATGGGATTTCAGAAAAGCTTACTGTCTTTTCTTTTCAATAGTAGAATGAAACATAACATCGATGGATCAAACAGACTATTTTAAGAAAAAATACGAATCTACCCAAAACATGCTTTTATTAAATCTAGGCAGTTACCAAACCATCCTCTATTTTCATTTAAGGAATTTTTTTACAATTCATTAAAAGTACCTACTTTGAACAAATAAAATTTTATACTTTGGCATTTTTAAAATATGTTTTGTATAGTTCCTAAAAACGAATTCTTGGATGATTAGACTAAAATTAAAAGTACTCCTAAAATAACTTCTCGACCCCTGATGAAGACTTCAAATTTTCTGTTTTAACTTCGTAGAGCTTCTTTTCTTATATTTTCGCCCATATCTGTAATATAAATTTATTGTCAGTTTTGTTAATGTCACTCGTAAAGGAACTGCAAATTTAATTTAGTCAATGTATATATATAAAAAAGACAGGAAGTTCCACCAAACCCACCACTACTTGCCATTAGAAAATATTCCAATCTTACCACCATTAATTATTACTATACGTCCTATGGTCTATTCGCGATTTAAATTAATTTTCTCATTGTAATAGTGTTTTTGAGTTTAATTTAGTGTTAATTTAAAGCCATATTCGAGCGGTCTCTTTGATTTAAAAATATTTTCAACAACTTTTAGAACCAGTTTTAATACTACGTCATGAATTTTGAAAGCACTCAAATAAATGATTTTAAAACAGTGATGTCACTGTTAAGTTAACGATTTGTGAGTGTGTAATTCTCTAGCAACAGATAATTTTGGCCTTATATGTCAAAGAGAACCTCATGTAATATCAGAATTTTAAAATCCGACTTTAACCAGTTATTTAGAATTACAAGGTCAAGTTTTCAAAAATTCTTAAAAATTATGCATTTTCTATTTTTTCTTATGACCATAATATAAATAATCTTTTTTATCATGAATTTTATTGTCTATGCTATCCTCTTCGATGTTTTTTATTATTTTTGACATTAATGACATTTCTATTTCCTCGAACCGTTCTTAATAAAACGTTTCACAAACAGATGCAGCTGGTTTAAACATAATTTATCGTGACGTCATTGTTTGGTCACTCGAATGGGAATAGTTCAAACCGTTTTCAATTCACATGAAATATATTTAAACCAGTCGACCGCTCGAATATGGCTTAAGTTTAAGTCTAGTGCTTTCGTCATAAATATAATATTTATCATGTGTTTGACTTAATTTATTGGAAATATTCACCTATTGGTTGCTACAAGAACATCTAGAAATATGTATTTACTAAACTAAGGACATGTTTTATTATGTGGTTTAAAGGACATTACAGCTACCAAACGTTTATTATTGATAAACTTATTTAAAAATCTTACTAGATATTATGAAGTGAATTGTGTAGTACTTTGTATACATGTAAATGGTAATAAATCCGTCACAAATCATATTACAGTTTGATTCTAAACAAGTTTTGCAAAATTTCAATATTGTGAATTTGTAGATATCCATTTATCGTAAAAAACAAAATTTTACGACTTGAACTTGGAAAATTTAGTTTTGATTTTGACATTAACACCATTGCAATTTGTTAGGGACTTTTTCGCAGATTTCATTTTTAATATAAACACTATCACATACTATAAGAAATAAATAAAATTTAAAGCTAAAAAAGTAAGAAAAACTCGATTTGTAATTGATACAAATTAAAATGTAAACAACGAACACGAACGCCAGTGTTGCCAAATGATGAACTGATTTTAAAACAAAATTAATAAATGAACTGAAATTAAAAAAAAAAATAAATATAATAAATCAGTTTTATAAAAAAATGCTTAAATAAATATAGAGTATGATTACATCTTACTATACACAAATGATTCTTAAATAAAAGGTCTTATCCACTTCTTCAAGAGCTAAAATCCGACGACGTAGCGAAGTTTTGCTACTTTTGGCAACACTGAACGATATCCTACTTATAGGGATCTTCTACAAATTTCCTCCAGAGGGCGTATCACTTAGCTTGAATCGCGAATGATAGTTCGGTACACACTGAGAATGCAGTATAGCCAGGAATAGGCAATGTATTTCTAATGGGAGACTGGCACACTGTGTTGCCGTCTTTTTGATAGCTGTGACAGGGTCGGCCCAGCTGTAGTATTTAGGTAAAAACTTTTAGTGTTTTAGAAATATATATTATAAACACTGAATTTTTTACCTAAATCTGTACTGAGATCTATATTATGTCACTGTGGACCCCCAATATTTTGCTTGGAAGCCGCCATTGAGCTGAAGATCGGTTGAAACGCCTAGCATTTGAATTTACTACGCAAAGCTCATTTTCGACGGCTGAACTTCTGCCTAATGGCTAGCCTAAGAATTCATATTGTATTCACATATTTAAAGCCCATGAATATTTTATAATTGTCAAAATGTTGACGTTTAATTACTTTAATACCTTTTTTTGGGGTTGGTTCAGTTAATTTCTTATCTTCAACATGAAGTTTAAGAAAATGAAATGCAGACAAATGCTCCATGCGAGTTCGAAAATTGTTATTTAGTCAATGACGATAAATTGAGTGTGACAATTTACACCATCAAGAAAGAGGAGGAACAAAACAATAGCGAATTGAAATCTCCTGCAAGAAGATAAAAGCGGATAAGGCATTCAAATTCTCGCGAATATACATATGATGAGGTTTTAAGAGCTTATTGAGAGGACTTGTGCACAATGATTTTTTTTAAAACATTCCGCCATTTATGAATGCAATTTATAATATTATTCGAGGGAATAAGAATTCACCATCGTTCTTTTTAAGAACCCTATGCAGATTTATGAAAGATATTGGTGTTGAATAATATGTGAAGCAGGATCGTAAAAGTATAATGTTAGAGCGATACGAGATCATTCACTGGCGGCACAGATATTTAGAAGCCATCAAACAATATCGCCAATAAAATTGTAGGGTTATCTATATTTAGATGAGACTTAGGTAAACGTGGGTCTAACAGTTAACTATGCATGATGTGATAACACCATAAAAAATAGAGATGCTTTTATAAAGAGGTTAACCACAGGCTTCAAAGCACCTACACAAAGAGGTCCACGTTTTGTTATTGTTCATGCAGGATATGAAGGTGGATTTTTACCTGGGACCGCGAGTGTATTCTTGGTAAAGAAAAACGATGGCGATTATCATGACGAAATACACGCCGACTATTTTGAGCAATGGTTTGAGGAGTTGCTGATTCCTAACTTACCCAAAAATGGACGAGAACGTTATGAATAACGCTTCGTATCATTCCAGTAAATTTAGTTTTTCAGCTACCTCATGGAACAAACCCGAAATAAATAATAGACTGTTTGAAAAAACATTTTCTTTGAAGACCTCTATTTAAAATATGAGCTGCTTAAAGTTGCCAACGCATACAAATATAAGATTTAGGAAATAGTTGCAAAATACGGGATAACTGTTTTACGTTTACTACCGTATCATTACGAGCTTAACCCGATCGAGATAGTATGGAATCAGGTAAAGCACTATATTGATATGAACAACTTTAAATTAAAGACACAGGATGTTTGTTTGTTCATTTATAGATAAAGCATTTGAACTTATTACTGAAAAAAATTGGCGTAATTGCGATGCATATGTCAGAGAAAAAACGGAAAAATAAATGTGGTTCGATGATAATATCCAAGACTACGTTGATGAACTCATTATAAAAGTAAATTTTGGTGACAGTTGAGAGTGAGTTTTCAGACCTCGACGATGACTTACATTCTATTGCGTACATTCTATTGCGTAAAATTCGTCTATTATTTGTTAACTCATAAATTTGTAATTATGAAATTCATTGTTTATTATTGAATATACAAATTTTGAGATTAAATTTAAATCCGTGTCGAAATTTGCCTAAGACGGGACCTGTTTTTTTGGCCGATCCCGGCAGCTCTGGCAACGGCTGGTAACGGCACGCTTCATTAGACTTCACACTGCATTCTCAGTGTGTCTCGCACTATAGTTGTTAAGTTGTTGGTACGGTTATGAACACAAGAGAGAAGGAGACGAATTGGCAATGGGCAAATTTCAAATTTCGGTCCTTTTTATAAAGTTCGTCAAATTAACTGTAGTAACTTACTAGTTACAGTCTATAAAGTCTTGACTGTACATTTCAAAAAGTGTTGACTGTACATTCTTTAAGTCGGTATAATTTTTTTCTCATATTTACTGCTTAATCAATCCTTCAGTATCAAAGTTAGGCCTTAAATACTTCCATTTGCATCTAACACAAATTTTCTATTTTTTTAGAATTAAGTATATAGTTTCCACATATATATTTTTACTGTTAACGGTATTTATTAGTGTCTACTTCAATTAAATTAATCATTTTACTAAATCGAGACATATAAAAATAAATAAATTTTAAAGTGTCAAAAGTTTGACTTTTTAGAAATGTCATACTATTTAACCTGGTTTACATATGGGGTACACCTGATTAACGTTCGTATTAAATACTGATTGATAATGAAATGAGAAAAAGGGTAAAAAGTCATGAATTACTGACTCTACTTTGAACATTTTTAATAAGTAATTATTAAAATAGTTATTAAACGAAACGCCCAATTTTGAGTTTTATCATTTAGTGGAATAAAATATAGATGTAATAGTTCAAACATAATGGTTAGGTTGGTGCAAACTTGACTTAAGTGATAATACCCATAGGGAACTTATTAGTGTAAGTCAGAGCTGATTGGATATGCTAATACACGTGACTGAAAATGAACGATTTTAATTGGTTTTCTATTGATGCCAGAAATTTTCAAAATAATGTGAAAAAAGTATCAAAGCCAGATTTACTTCGTTCCAGATTGTAAGACGAAATACAAATCAGATGTAAAACTAAAGGAGAAATCAATTTAAGGTCTTTTTAAAGCTCTTAGTGTAAGTAAAATAATGTATTTATTTCTTAATATAATATTTAGTGTAAACTAGTCACAACCCGTATCTTACTTGTTTGTTGAAGCCCAATTTTGTCATAGTAAATGTTTTTTATATGATCCTAAATATTTAGAACAGTGGCAGCATATTATTCCTAGGGCCGCTGAAGCATTTTCTAGAGATAGTGCCATTTGTGAGCTACACTTTTTAGAAAATATTTCCAAATATTATGAGACTCTTTTTACTGATGGTATTGTTAACAAAATTAAAAAGAAAGGCCGAAATTAAAGGATGAAACAATACTATTTACATTACCAAATCTCCCTTTATGCTTGTATAATAACAATGAAAATTCTGCGGTACTTAATTTTGCTCTTAAAACTATATTTAGGCATAATTCAAAAAAATTTAGCCACAAAAATGTACTTACCAAATTTCACCATTTAACAAACTTTTTCGAATTTGGTCATATCTTCCTAATTTGCATTTTATATGGATAAAATTAAATAATTTATCAATTAAAACATGCAAGACTTATTTGTAAATAAATACAATAGTATTTTCTGTGCTTTATTTAACAATAAATAAGTTTATTTTTATTATTTTCACAAAATTATGTCAAATTCCCATAAGAAGTCATGTATTTTTAACAGCGTTAGCAACACCAACGCTCCTGCAATAAATTGTAAAAGCCTAATTAGCGTTCGTTTCGGACCGTATTTTGAATATGCCAATTCGCTTCTTTATATTTAGGTACGTAAACGACGGACCGTTAGTTCGATTCTCACTGCCAAATTTTTAGATACGGAAACTTTTAGAAACAATTTTTTTCAAAATTATTTAGGAACGTACTTGTATTGCTTTCCTAAGATATTTTAAAGCATTTCCCAAATCCATTGATTTAAGTAAGGAACTGCTATTCTACATAATATATAAATTGGCACAATTTGGATAATTTTTTGAAACCAAAACAATCTAGAAACAAGAAGAATAAATATAGTAAGAAAAAACATTTTTTATATCTTACAAACCTATTCAATTTAATTTTAGCTTGTTCCAAACTGCTAAGATCGTCTTTTAAAATATATTGCCTGACTCCCAAATTGAAATTTTTCACGTATTCCTCCCAAGAGAAGCCGTTGCTGTCATCTATGTCGGTTTCAAAATATTTTCCATCAGGAGCTGCGTTTACAGCTTTGATTAAACTGCGCATAGTTGAATCTTCAAAACGCCATTCGTTCGTGGAGAAATGGCTCCCGGCTAGAAGGGCGTCATAGAATTTTTTGCTTATTTTTAGCATTCTAAAAAACATTTATTGTTAAGAAAAATAAATATTAAGTGCGGTATGTTAAAGAAGAAGGAAAAGCATAACGAATTTTGGAAAGATCCAGTGTAAAATGCTGATGAAATTACCAATTAAATATGGCAATAAACGAAGCTGACAGTTTAACTTTTAAAAGCTCAAGTAATTGCATGGTTGGGACACGTAAACAGAATGAGTGAAAAAAGGCCATCAAAGAAAACCAAGTAAAAGATGGATTAATGTAGAAGAAATTTAAGAACGATGGGTACAAGAAACAAAGAGAAATTGGATAGAGTGGAATGGAGAAACATTCTCAAAAAAGCAGAAACACACCAAGGTGTGTGATGCTAGAAGAAAAATTGTATTTCTTGTGTCACAAGAAATTAAATTTTTCATTATCTTATCATGTAATCTTTAGATTATTGTTGGGTTACTCTTCTTTTATTTAAGTTTGTTATACATTTTGGAGGGTTCTTGCTTCATACGTTATTTTTCTCCACCCCTCCTTACTTTTTCATTTTGATTTTTAATTTTTGTATTCCTAGCTTTTTTATATCATCTTCTATATCCTTTCATCATCGGTCATCGGTTTCTCAATGGCCATAGTAGGATTCATTGTGTTATTTTACTTAAAAATTATTTTAGGTTCCTCTTCAGCAGAGCTGGGCAATTCCTAGTTAAAAAGTAAAATTTGTGGAGGAATTGTACTATGTAATTATATTATTTAAATTATTACATTTTCTAATTACAATTACTTTTAAAAACGTTTTTACGATATGCTTCCATCTCATTCGTTTGAATGCATTTGACGAAAGCGCTGTGCCGTGAAAAGAGCCTCAGGGAAGTAAAAGTAAAATTATTGAACCCAAAATAATAACTATAAGATGTAAGTAGATGCGGATACCCTTTTTAAGACGTATTTTGTATTTATATTACAAACATAATTTATGTTATATAAACATTGTAAATTAAGGAAATATAGAATAAAGTAGTGCTTACAGCAGTTTTTATGGGGTTGATTAAACGGCGCCAGACTAATGATGCCCGATTTGTATGGTACGATTATATTATTGTTACATAGGTTTTTTGTATCGCAATTAATTTAAACTCAACTTTTACAACAACTATTCAACTGATAACATTAACATGTAACGTCTATCATAAAACTGAAAACTGACGTCAGGATCTTCAGCTTACATAGCTTGCTTGACTCTTCGCGAACCTTCTCGAAATGTCTATACTCTGTTTTTAAACTAAGAGGAGCGAATTGGAAAGTCCTATTTACACAGGGAAAAATAACTAAAAAAGTAACTAGATATCATTTTAGCGGTAAATTTGAATTTGTCTTGTATCATTTCAAGAAAAACATTTCAAAACTTTGTTATGAATTCATTGAAGTCAAAGTTTTAGATAACCAACGAATAAAGATGACACTAAATTGTGCTCATTCCCTTTTTGATTTATAATTATTGTATTTTAGTTATACTTTTATTTTTTCCTTTCTTCGTCTCATATCGCAGCTCGGACCAGTATGTTGAGAAGAGAATCGCCCAAGCAGCGACCAAATTTCAGTAAATTGAGCAGGCTAGGGGATCTTTAATAGGGAAATGGTTACTCGTGTTGTAGTACTGTGCACCACCCATAGATGGCGCTACTTACACAAAGTTTGCGCATTGCATTCGTCGAACAGATTCAGAGTGTATTCAGAGCAGGTTCAGAGTAACGCAAGTGTACGCAAGTTGTTATTTAAAACTTTCAACAGCTAAAAAAACGCTATTAATGCAGGGCTGGAGATATACCAGCCCTGCTATTAATGGTAATAATGGTAATGGTTGATTTGTTTTATTAGGTTAGTTTTTCGAAGATAATTTTTAAAGCTTTAAACATATATAATTATGGTGCGAATTCGTCCTTGTGCTGATCCAGATTGTCAGGATAAAGTTAGTCGCAGGTAAGGAATACATTTACAATTTTATTTCTTTACAAGTAAAAACTTCTTTTTGTATTTTATTCTTAAATACTTTGCCAAATTTTAAGAGCATATATTATTACTTAAAAGTACCCAATTTGTGAAATAAATTTCCAAAATAATGCGGATAACCTAATGTTTTCTAGGAAAAATTAAAAATCTTAACCTAACTTTTATCATTTTCTATACAATTTCAGTAACTAGATAAAATATGTGAATATTAAGAAGATTGAAATAAATAGTGTTATTAGTATTTTTTTAGAATTATACAATATGTAATGGATACTTTATAGTAGATACCTATATACAATTTTTTTTCCGAATTCAAAATGAGGTACTTTTCAAACATACCAATAATTGTATATTTTATATTGTGCGACTCTTATTATTTTTTGCTCCATATACTGTGACCTACCTCACCTAGGTATCTTCACAATTTATTGATTCCAATTAATAAAAGTTGCATTCTTACTAAATTCAAATTCCTTCATTTTATTGAAAAATCTTTTACGATATATTTTTAAGAAATGCCGATTCATTCTCACTAGCTAATAAATTAATAGCTCAGCTGAATTGACTCAAAACAAAAATAATAAAATTGAACTTTATATTTTTTAACTGATACTCTTCTTCATTTTTTACATGAAAACGAATCAGCAAACACTGCAATAGGAAGTGACAAGTACACCCAACAGCAGCCAGAGCCAACTTTCCCCAGGAACTTTCGTTACAACTTCTTCTGGATACAACCATGGGTGAACTTCGCAATAGTTTTATATTCATATTTCTTTATTATTGTGTACTGTAATAAGAATTCGTGCAATTTTAATTCTAATAATAAAAAATATATGGTTATAATCGTGTTTTACTTCATAATAAGATGTATTTTTTGTTCCATAAATCCAAAATTATAATTTTTCGTTTTCTTTTTAACTTAAAATATTTCAAATTTTATCTATCACAGAACATAACCCAATGGATTATATCCATCTAAGTATGTTGAGTGAAGAATAAAAGGTTTGAATCATTTTAAGTAAAAAAGAACGAAAAATTATAATTTTGAAAACTTAGTAGTGGTTTATTAGAAAGGCCGAGTTTGAAAAACCCGCGCTCATTGACCCCTACCGCCATCTATATAATAAATCTTGAACACATTTTCAATTATTAGTTATCTTCTTTTTTTTTAACTCAACTATTTGCAACCGCTACGGATGGCGCTGAAAGATGAGTAAAATTTTTCACTGTTGAGTGGCCCATCTTTAAAGGGTATGGTCTGTGAAATTGAGTAAAATGTCTCTCAACAAAATACAAAATAATGTACATTTTGAGTTTAACATAGAGTTTTAATTCGATATTTTATTCATTGTTTCATAAGTAACTGTGATTAGAAAATTATATATCTATTATAATAACAGAAAAGAAAGTAAATAGTAGGTTTTTCAATTTGATGGAAAAATTAGAAAAATAAGTATGCCAGTTCTATTTGTTGGAATGAAATTAAGCACCTATTATTACCTACCTATTACAAAACATATTTAGGAGGGACTGAAAAATATGTAGTTGAAGAAAAGCTTATTTAAAATGAAGAATTTTGGCAGGTACAAAAAAATAAAGTTTATTTTTATATTTCTTTATAGGTATAGTTTAATTTGTAATATTTTTTCTTACAATTAAACTACAAGATTACCATTAGTTGTATGGATTTCCTAATTAAATAAGGGTTCTTTCTTTAGGTAAAATGTAGCAAAGTTCTGAAGTACGATAGGATATGTTTGCAGACAAGTGTTTTGAAATGAAATAAATCAAATCTATACGAATTTTGTCTCCACTAACAAGATGATATATTCAACAGTCGAAAGTGTAAACTTGTGGGCAACAGCTTATTAAATGTATGTAGAAGTCCAAGAAAGTGCAATGGTACCAGCTTTTACTATAATAATAATGGTTTTTATCATTCTCCTGTTTTTTTTGTAGATAGGATTTATAATTGTTGCTTAAATTCCACATTGTGTATCAGAATGTCTTTGGTCTTCTTGAAAACATATTTTTATACAATATGAAGCAGATGGTATATTTTTTTGAGACATCCTTCAAGCCTCTCGAAAACTAAATGTAGGTAAGATAATATGTATCTTAATTTTGTATGATAATTTATTGTATAGACAAATAATTAAATAAAAATTATTAAGGCATAAAAAAGGTAATTTGTAACTTTGTGTCAGCAGAAGGATTTCCTACACCCAATTTAATATATTTTTTACAAACAAAAATATCTTTAGTATGATCGGTAGATATTTTTAATAATTCAGCACTACATATGTTTCGAAATCTTCTGGTGCAATCACAGCTTTTTAAAATTTAAAAAAACATTTAGGAAAATAAACACTTTAAAATGATCATGAACGAAACCAATATTTTGTGATAGTGTGTAAGTAGCTTACAACTAGTTGATTAAATTAAAATACACCTTTTACACATTCGCAGATTTTAATGTGTAAGTGTAGTTATAATCTTTGCAGTCTATTTTATAAACTACATTTAGTTGAGTTGCTTTCTTGAGTTTGGGTTTAAAATTTAAAAATAAGGTTTCGTTTATGAGCAATTTTTACAATATATCTAGAGAATATTTTTGACACTTGTTTGGAAAGTCCTTTTACATATAGCAATTTAATGTTTAAAAAAGGGTGCCACACCAAATGTTACAGTGATAACACTTTATGCTTTTGACTATTTAGGTACCAAGCTATTTATTTAAAATAATAAAACAAGGTATTTGTTTTAGGTTAATTAATGAAAGTTTTGGAGGCCACAAATTATGGACATATTCAGATGGCAATAGCACTTTTAAATATATCCAAAATATTTTGTAGTTTTAAATGTTCATTAACAATTTTGTAAATGGTTTATTTTCAAATAAATAAAATTTACTTTATTATTTAGTTATATTTTAATCATTTTGATTAGAAATTCATTAATTTTTTGTTTAAAAAAAAATTAGTAATAAAGTTGTATAAAAAGCATTATTTACGGGGTAAAATATTTAAAGCTGCTCCCATTTTTATTGTAAAATTTAAAGGACGCCTTTTTTATAAATCCAGATTTCTCAATAACGGCTGCTCAAATCTACTCTTACCACTTATACCTTGCAGAACAAGAATTTTTAAGTTAAATACAGACTGGCGCTTAAATGTGTGTAAGATACAACAATTTTACAATAAAAATGAGAGCAGTTGTAATTTTTGTATACTACACTGTAGTTTTGTAATTTTTTTTTAATATGGGTTAGAAAAACAACATATGAATAGTAGTATCTTTATTTTGTAAATTTGTTATAATATTTTAATTAATAATAAAAGTTTGAAAAATAAAACAAAAATACATAAGAGGTGCCTATACAACATAATAAGTAAAAAGACAAAGTACATCTTGACATTTACATTGAATCAGAAACAAAAAACACTAAGTACTCAATATGTTAATCTACATCAGAAGATTCGTTGTGTTTTTAGCTGCCACCTGATTTATTTGTGCCTCTATCAATTCTATGGGATTTAACTCGCAGTGATATGGGGCAGCCACTACACAACTTTATTGGTTTCTTTAGCCTTTACATCGACAACATTCAAATTATGTGCATCTTTATGTTGCCAAATTAGGTGTAAAAGTTGATATCACTTCATATTTAAATAAATTTAATATTTTTAGTTTTGTAACCATTCCCGTCAGATTTTCTTGATGACAAAGGAATTTTTTCAACTTTTCGACTATGATATGATACATTTTCCATGACAATCATAGCATAATTAGAAAACTTTGTAAAAAATGTAGAAAACCAATTCTAAAATACTTCGGATTTCGTCTCGTTAAGGTAAATGCATTTTCTACAAAAACCTTCAGAATTAGCACGTATATTAAGGCACCTGCTTTTGGCATTTCAGGCCTGTTGATAAACCTTATTATGATCTTCATCAAAGTAGAAGCTTGGTCAATACACTTTGACAATTTCTTTTTAAATATCTAAAAAAATATATACATAATAAATAAACAGTACATTTGACTGGTCAAAGTTACAAACTTACTTAGTTATTATATCTCAAGAAAGTATATAAAGATGAATAATATATTTGTGGCAAATATAAATATTTCAATTCTTGCAAAATTTTATTCAATCTAGATAACTCATTTTTGAAAAAGAAAGCATGTACTAATCTTCGAATAGCATTTATCATCATCATAATCAAATGTTTTTAGAACTCCTCGTCTTCCATAAATACTTTTTAGACTAGATATTGTTCCATTATTGCGGTATTATTTCAATGATCGGTAAGTAGTTGACTTTGACCTGTAAGAAAAATATTGAGTATTTAATATTATTTTTAATTTGAAAGTAATAAGTAAAACTTACTGGTAGCTTGAGAAATTTTGGATATAACATCAACAATTTTGGTTTTCGTATTATTATCCAATACCTATTTGTACATATTTATTATTTACTGCTTTTCTGAGAGACGAATAGCCTAAACTCATTCGTTTTCGTTGTTTTGATGGACTCCGCGAGGAACTGTTATAATAGTATTCGATGTAGAAGGATCCATAATCGTAGAAATTCAATACAATTGCTTACTAAAGTTTTGAAAAGAACTGTTATTAAAGAAATAAAATAAAAAACTAAGTAATAATGATGAGATATCAAAGCAATAACAAAACTTAAATTATAAAATGTCAGAATCGAAAATAGAACTGTCAACTCCTGTCAACAGCAATGAACTGGAGTGGGGTAGAATGCTTGTCAATAGACTTGATGTGCGACTCTATGGGCAAAGATAGGTTACTTTTCATCTCACTCGGAAGTATTTAAAATAACCATTTTCTATTTCACTTTGTTATTGTCTGATCCACCAGCCTGTGGATTGAACAATAACAATGTGAAACAGAAAATGGTTATTATAAATACTCCCGAGTGAGATGAGAAATAAAAATGGCTGCGCCCATCGAGTCGCATCTTGTTCAATTGATACAATATGCACATTAGCTTTCTACCCCACTCCATTTCATTGGTCAACAGTAGCTAAAAAGTGATGTGTGAAACTGACTTCAATCTGACCAATTAGAAGTCTACAGAATTGCCAACTTAAATTCAAATCGCTCCTCTTAGTTTAAAAACAGAGTATAGAATTTTCTTGACAAATAATGACGTTACCTGACCTTTCTGGACTATTCTATCTTCTTTTACTCGTACTTTTACTTATGATGATCGCAACACACTATAGTATGATGGGTGACATTGCACTTCTTTTCGTATTTGTACGTTTCCTATTACGGCCGCAGGCCACTGCAGGGTATAGTTTAACCATTGTTTAAAGAGTAGAGATCACAAAGCACATAGAGGTTCCACATGAATGACCAAGGTCAAAACCGACAACTGACATTTATTATGCTATTTGCTCCAAACTCTAGATGTGACGTGTATTTATTTATGTTTTTGGTTAGTCGCATTTTTCCGTCTGATTTTAGTGATTTTTTGTTGGCTTTAGTTTCGGTTTATAGTTTCGTCTTAGTTATTTGCAAAATTGTGATGTTTTGCTTTTCTATTTCCTACTGTGATCTGCAATAATTATGGTGCTATGTTAAAAACTTCGAGAAAAACTTCATTGATTTACCATGCATCATAAAAAACGGGTAATCAATTTATCATTGGACTAGATTCCGAAATCATTTTTCACATAAGAAGAGTATTTGTAAGGAAAATATTTATCAGTGAATGAACAGTTAAAAGGATTCACCTTCCTGGCTCACGAGCTAGGATGTGCCTATCATCTTAGGAGATGCACAATGGACCTAATGAGACACAAGTTCCGTGGGGGTAACCCACCCTCCACACGTTACAGAGAGAGGATTCACCTTTTAACCCAATACCTATATTACATTTATCCTTCAGGTAAAAATACATTTTATAAAATATAACTTTAGTGTTAATAAAATGTTATATCCTAGTTTCTACTTCAGATATTGTAAAGATTTGAGATTATATGTCTATTTGCTCCAAGTAAGTATTCGTTAAATATGTATTATTATTTGTATTTATTTTTATCTAATAATATTTATTTAAGTTATTAATAAACATATTTTAAGAATGTTCTATTTTATTATTTATTGATATATCTTATATTTATTTAATAATAATATGCAGAACCAACTCTCCACATCAGACCCCTTATAACAAATTATTTCCTCAAATTTGGTATAATCGACCAAAATTATTTGTAAAATAAAAGTTTCGAACTTACTAGTTCCATACTTTATTTTATAAAATAATTTATGTGGAAATCATTTAAAATTTAATTTAAAACTACTACCTACTCCTAAAAATTACAATTTGAATTTACCGCCATCTGTCAATTGTCATTTTAGTTCCAGCTCCAAACACAAGGTGGCGCTAATTTGGTTTAAAAGTTTAACATTGGCGTGAGGGGTCTCTAGAAGATACGTGCTTTGTGATGGCAACTAAAGCGTACTCTCAGAATATTTTGGTTAGCCGTTATTGTATAAAGATAGATTTCTACTTTTAAACAGATCAATTCACAGTTTCGGCTTCTCTCCACCAGTAGGGCACCATCTCCTTATGCCGGGAGGGTATGGGAGGTAGTCAAACAGAATTTATACACGCGCTGACTAGCTATCTCTACTCTTTAAACAATGGTTTAACAATATAAAAGAAACTAGGCTTAGGTACACGACTCGGTACACGAACTTTGTATTTTTGTTCCGAATCAATAAACTTTTAAAAGCTCACACTTTATTATTAACTTCCTTGTTTCATTTTTTATACTACTTGTTACTTGTTGTAGACTTTTATTTTCCCTTAAGTTAAGGAGAACTTAAATGGTATAGAAAACAATACGCTTAGGGCTGGTTGCATAAAGCCCTAAGTACTAAATTCTGTTTAGACTGTAAATACCGTCAGATAGTAACCGATTTAGGTGCCCCATTTTCGCATATAAGCCTTAAAGAGGGTTGAAAAGTACATCGAGGTTGAATAGACAATTTACGAATGGCTCTTGGGGGATAACTCATGGAAAATTCGATTTTCCTTATAAAAAAAAATTTCCGACCCCAAAATGCACTTATACATTCGGGTCATTCAAGAAAATATATTTTCGGACTAGTGACGATGTACGTTTTTATACATTCGATTGGCTTGCTTCGAAAAATCGGATAAAATCTCGATTTTTTCTTAGAACATTCTGCCTTTATTTCTATTCTTTAGACACCTGCAACATTAAAGCCTTTGGTTTTCCCAAGCCTAGTTCTATTATTTAATCATATAGTGAAAACGGCTTGCGAGGAAATATGGGCAACAAATAACCATTCATTTTTGTTAGGGAAAATATAATTTTTCATGTATCTCCAGGAGCCACTCGTAAATTTTCTTTTATTCTACTTAAAATAGATGTATGGGAAAATGGGGCACCTAAACCTGTCACTATCTGACGGTCTAGTACTCATGTCTTAAAAACTTTAAGTAAGACTATACAACCCACCCTTAAGATATCGTTAACTTTAAGGAATAATTAAGAAAGTCGCTGTTATAGTTGAACCCATTCACAAGTTGAATATGTTAAATTACCTATTTAAAAATTTTATTCTCACTGATCCGGTTCGTTCATGGTTCCTCAATTCTATCATAATTTGTTGTTTTATCTGCAGAGTAATTAGAAAAGTAACTATAAAAGTAATTGATAATTCCTTTTTTCATGTAATTGTAATTAAATCAATATAATCCCTATTTTTACAACAAGTACTTTGTACACGTAATTAATTCCTCTGTACTTGTAATTAATTCCTTTTTTTGAAAAAGTACTTTGTAATTGTAATTATTTTTAAAGTACATGTAATTACCCAGCTCTGCTCCTCTGTACTCGTCCTTTCCACTTCAGACACTGTGCTTTTATGTATCTTAAGATCGTTTCACCTCCGAATTTGTCTGCAACTTATTTATTGGTTTTGTCTCCTTTCTTAGTTTTCTGTTAAATTTGGGCTCAGAATGACTCATTATTTTCCTCTCTGCTAATTTTATTTCTTCGTTTTTATTTTTGGACATATCTTGTATGTTCTATACATTAGTTTTTCTGGTGATCACTTTAATTTTTGGAAGATTTATGTTTCTGCCATAGGTTTGATTTCCTTTAAGAATCCTTTTTTTTACACATTCCCTTCCTGGTTGCTATATTGTTGGTCTTAGATAGTTGAAGGAGGCGACTATTTCAAATTTGTGATTTTGTGTTTATAAGTATTTCTGTGTATTACTTTCTTTTCTTCCTATTTTCATATATTTGGTTTTGCACTAGCTATTTTCCATACCAAGTTTCTAATGCAGTTTTATCTCTCATTTGCTACTATTGAATGTCGTCTGTAATGATATTTTTTTGCAGTGCTGTTCTTCTTATGATGATTTCTGATACGAAGTTAAACATATTTGGGGAGATTGAGTCACCTTGTTTCATTCCTTTTTTATTTGAAATTCGTCTGTAGTCACATGCTGTAATGGAACTTTGCCTTGCTGTTGTTCAATGTAATTTTTAATAGCTTTAACAGTTTTTAATTTCTGCCCAATTTTTTTTGTGTTACAATAATTGTGTTAAAATTTATTTAGTTTTTATCTATAGGTTGTCTCTAAAAGGTGCGCAAAAAATGATACCATATATTCCTGAGGCTTAAATAGGACGATCTAACCCAACTTACCTCAGTCGAAAAGTGAATGCTTTCGGAAATACAGAATGTTAAAAGTTTAATTTTCTTTTAGTATTTCATAAATAATTTTTTTAATAATTGGTGTATTTTCATAATATTTGGCTAGAGGAAGTTTTGTGGGGTAAAAAATTAAAAGCTGCTCTCATTTTTGTTGTAAAAATTACCTGCGGTATCTGATACACATTTAAAACGAAATAACTTTTTGAGCCACTCTGTATTTAACTTTTAAATAAAATTTATTGTTCTCCAATGTCTTTTACCCAAAAAGGTATACCTGATAAGAGTTGATTTAGGCAGCCGTTTATGAGGTCTAAATTAATTTATTAAAAAAAAAAATATTTATGAAAAACTAAAACAAAATTGAACTTTTAACACACCGTATTTCCGAAATCATCCACTTTTGGAAAAAGGTAAGTCGGGTTAGATCGTCCCAGCGTTGCCAGCGCTATTACGTTCGTAACATATCTATTACTAAAGGCAATTATTTATTACTCTATTACGCCGCTCAGCAATCTATTACGTTTTTGCTATATGCCTCTAATTAAAAAAATCTCAAAAAATGGATTCAAATTAACCAAAGAAGCGAAAATTTGTACCCCTGTACGTGCTATACTGGTTTTGCAGCTTGCACCATAACTCTAATTACGCCGTCGTTTTTAAAAACTGGAGCCACTACCACACCATTGATCCTAACCTCACTTTTAAAAATTTGACGTTTTTGTTTTTGTTTATTTGATGTGTAATGTGTATTATGATTTGTGTTCTGCCGTTTATCTTCTATCTTCATTGATCTAAATTTCTTGTTTTGTGGTGCATTTGTTTTTCAAGAATACAAAAATTATGTTGAGCAAGTAAGTAAACTTATCATATCTCAACATTACTTGAAGCTATTTATTATTTTTGTGCAAGTGTTTTCATGTGATGACTTTGTAGTTCCTATTTCTTTTAGTTAAGTATATGTTACACAAAATCTTTATTATATTTCGTAATGTTGTAATGAGGAAGTTTTTCTCTTTAAAATAATGTTTTTTTTGTTGTTTTGTATTTGTTTTTTTGTTTGTTTCTTTTGCAAGAATATTTGTTCTTTTTTTTTTTGAAATAAAATGTAAGCAGGAGCAGATCTTCTGAGTTTTATTTCTTCTGCAAATTTATGTTTATTTGAAAAAACTTCGACTGCAAACTTGGCCAGTAACGACATCTATATCAATTTTACGTAACAACCATGATCGTAATCCTCTACGTTCCATTATTTTATGACAAGAGTGACAAGTAATAATAAATATAATTTATAATATTTATATAATTCCATTAGTTGTATTTATTAGACTAACCTCTACTAAAAAAAAAGCAACAGCTGATGCACCTTGTTCATTTAAATAATAATTTCTCAGAAAACTCCACAAAAAATAGTCTATTACGAAAAATCCTAATCTGTTACGAAAATTCCACAGAATTTAGTACGAAAAATCAGACGCTGCTGGCAACGCTAGATCGTCCTATTTAAGCCTCAGTAATATGTGGTAGCATTTTTCCGCACGTATATTCATATTCATGTTTTCTCAGAAACAAAGATTTAATAATATACAAAATTTTAATTAAATGTAACTGATAAATACTCATTGACAACTGAAGGTTTCGAAATCCTACATAGTTCCTACCATAGATTTACTCTTAATAGCTTCGAAAGCCTCGAGATATTGAGAAATTTAAAATTAAATCCTGTTGGTTGCTTAAATGCCCAGATAATGTCAGAAACTCCTCCAGTTTTCTCAACACTAATCTAAATTTATCGTTTTAACTCCTTTTTAACCTCCCCCTTTATTTCTATTCACATATTTTCTTGCAAGGGGTACATTTCAGTAAGTAATTTTTTCCCACAAAAAACCAAAGAGCATGTTTAAAGATTAGGTTATGTGATATTCATATTCTGTCATTTTCTTCTTTCATTTTTCAGTTGCTTCACAACAGTTAACCCAGTCATTTCTTCTTCTTTCTTTTTTATCCTACAACATCACGTAACCTGGTAATTGGTTCATGGCCCAAATCTTATATAATAAATAATAAATATTTCTTCACTCATAGTTTGCATCTTATTACCTATACCCTGTCATAAGTTTATCCAAGAATTTTTTGTTATTACTTACCACCACCTATAGAGGCCTTAACTTGACAGGTCTCCTTTCAAAAATGTTAGGTTAAGTAACACTACTAATTATTTTTTAAAAAACAACAATGTGTTTAAAATAAGCCTTCTCTTTTAATCTGTTTAATGTATGTGTTTTGTTTTGTATAGTCTTGAAAATTTTAAATTTGTAACTATTTAAACTGACTAATATTTGTTTTTCAAATATTTTTAACTTTTATATAACTTGTAACATTGTTTATTTTACAATTTATTTCATCCCCCACATTTGATGAAACTTGTTTGTAGTATTCCCTAGTGGATGGAGAGTATGGTGAGTTTTCTTTTTTACTATTTTATATATCGTTGGCTCAAAGTTAACACACCTTACACCACATATTCTCCTTTCCACTAGGCGAGCCTGAAGATGAAGTGATGATACTTCGAAACCGGTCGCATTCAATGTTTTACTGAACAATTAAACATTAACTTTCCTTGTGAGATATAAAGGACTTTTTCTCCCCCTTCACCTTAAAAAAAAAGATAAATACTCACATTGGTTTCTTTCCTACACAACACAAATACACGTCCAAAATGACTGAAGGGATAATTTGAAAAAGCGTAGCGCAAACGATATGCGTAGTCTTGCTAGTCCTGTAAGTGAATCCTGGATACCATGTTACGTATTTACTGGGATACTGTCTAGAATATTTTTGCGTTAAAAGTTTAAATTCCTTCCAGGTTATCGGATTTGCTTGACCGCTGACGCAATTGTAGACTCTCATAGAGTTAGATCTGAAAATGTTTTGTCTTTTTCAAAATATTGCAATGCATTTTGGATTTTCTCGTTATTTATAACGATACTTATTTTTAAAATTATATAACAGAAAAATTTACATTTGAGAATGTAACAAAAATATTGAGATTGGTTGATTAAGAGTGAAACATTGAATATACTATAAAATAGGTCTTTGGTTGTCATCTTTTAAATAATGGAGATAACGTATCAATGCATAATATTGTCAAATATAACGTTATCATGACAAAAACTAAATAAGAATGACAACGTATATAAATAATCAATTCCTTGTAACTTCAGTTATCAGGTCGAGGTGAGTTTATTCTTTGCGACAAAACTGGTGATCAATTTTACACAAAGGATGACAGTAAATGTCTGGCACACGCGACGAAAGAAAGTATGTAGCGTGTGTAGGCTTCTTCCTGTTTAATTCAATACCTTTCTGATAAATAGGCTTTTAATAGATCCGTATTGACGTTCAGTTTAGTTTTTGAATCAAGCCTTCATGCCATACTTTGTCCAATGCTCCTAAGCACATCTAAAAAGGCGGTGGAGCAAACTTTTTCTCCTAGTGTTTTTCTCTGAAGCCAAACTGATGGGAGGGGTTTTCGGTCCTTTTCTTCTATTATAATATATTATATGTTTCATTCTCTTAAGGAGTTAATTTTATTTGAGTTTCGAGATAACAAGCAACAAGGAGATTGGTATGTATGATGTAACTTCATGGGGAAGTTTATCTGGCTTAGGTATTATTATTACATCTGCCACTTTGGTACGTACTTAAGTCTAAAGGACGCAGTAATAAGATTGGTGACTTTTACAATAGCTTTCCGTGGAAGCATTTTTAACATTTCCCCGGTAATGGGGTCCAACCCAGGAAATTTTTTGGATTTATATTTGTGTGAATTTCAATACAAACTTCTTCTGGAGAGGTAGGTTTAAGGACTGTGTCTTTTTGTGATATTTCATCCAGTCTTGAAGATTTTCACCATTATTAAATTGGAAGGCACTTTCTAAATGTTCCTCAAATCTGTTGACTTTTTGCAAATTGTTTCGGGCCCAGCTTCCATTTCTATTTCTGATTGGTGGGTTATGTATAGTAGGGATTTTTATTCCTTTGGTAGCTTTCCAGAGTAAATAATCGGTACTTCTATCGTTAGATAGTTCACTTAAGTATTCGCCAATCCATTCATTTTTAATGCGCCGTATTTTACGTTTTAGCTGTTGTGTTGCATTGTTTAAAGTTGTGTTTTCATCTGGTACTCTAGACTGTTGCCATTTTCTTTTAATTTTTGTTTTTTTGAGATAAGATTTCTGATTTCTTTTGGATAATTATTATTACCTAGCAATCTTCATTTAATCTCAGGAGTGTTTTCCCATGCTGCTTGCTGAATATTTTTGATAAAAAGTTTAACTTCTTGGTCTAATTGTTCCTCAGTTCTCCAATGGATTCGTGAGATCAATTAGTTCTTCTAGGTTAAATTTGAAGCCTTTCCAGTCTCTGCCCTTGTTGACTAGTTTGGGTAAAATTAATTTTTTGATTACATGTATGAGAGAATGCTCTGAGTTTGTCCCATGTTTCTTCTATATGTATATAATTTAATTATAGTAAAATCTATAAGATCAGGAATTTTGTTTGAATCTGTTAGCCAGTATGTAGGCTTTCCAGTTGACATTATTTGACATTTGTGTTGATGGTATGATACTAATAGTTTTTTCCTTTGGGATCCCCAGTGAGTATGTTTTGCATTAAAGTCTTCTCCCACTATGAATCTGTATAAGGATATAGATACCCAAGGGGCTATCCAGAAAGTCAACGTATTGAAGCTTCTTAATAACATGTTTTGGTGGGCTATATAAAACTGTGATCATAAGTTTTTGTTTTAATATTAACAAATGTGGCCTGTATTTCTAATGATTGGTAACCTATTTCTTGATGGTGATAATAACTTTACTCTTACCTTTTACCTCATTATCTAGTTGGATTGTATAGTACACTTTATATCCATTAAATTTTATGAACGACTCTTTTGTGAAATGTGTCTCAGAAATCAGACAGATATCAATCTTTTCTAATTCCAGAACTGTTTGCAGCTCTTGTTGATGCTGCAGTAGTCCATTTGCGTTCCATTCAAAAATTCTAAGATGATTGGCCATTTTTAGCTTTGGGATCTCTCTTTGAGCACGATGTTCCAAATATAAAATACGCTCGCCATCTTGTCGACTCTATCTAAGATTCTTTGCAGCATTACATTAATATTCTTTGTATTTTGTTTCTGGTAAAAAATCCTAGCTTTATTTACCCACGCAATCAGTGTCCCTTAAATTTTTTTGATAGGTTTGTGCTGTTTGAATGTTCTCTGTTGTGCTTTATTTGTGTGTTTGTTTTCTTTGCTATTTGTTTGCTATTTCTGTGTTTCTCTATTTTTTGTTTTGACAATTTGATTGACTGGGTATGTTTTGATCGAAAAAAAAATTATATTGGAAAAATATAATATATTGCAGCTAGCGAGAAATAATTAAACGCAATCCCTGTACAATAAATGTGACTTGTGGTTTGGTTCTGGCAGTTTCTGAGCTAGAATATTGTTACTAGTCATTATTGACTAACCTGCAATTTTAATCTAAAAATCTTATGAATTAATTACTTATCTAAGAAATTTTCCATTGGGCTGTCTTCATTGTTTCTATAGGAAAGCATCACAAGTTGATGTGATGATCTATTACACTGTTTTACACTTGCACTAACATTAACGTTAACTTCACTAGCTCAAACATCTTCTTCATTTTGATCTTTCTGTTGAATGTAGAGTTGATCAGTAATTGCAGCGCTTCTTCGTTGACGTGTAAGTGGAGTCGACCCAAAATATCAGCTTTGTGTTGATTGTCTCTTGCCCATTATTGCTATATGTTATTGTGATAGAAAGGCAGTGTTTGCACGATTTTTTTATCTTTTTAAAATAAAACGTTATCTTGACAAAAATAAAATAAGAATGACAACGTATATATAAATAATCAACACCTAGCAACGTCACTTGAGGTGATCTTAATCGTTCCCTTCCATTAAAGCTCTGCCACAACAATGAAGGTAATTAACTTTACCAAAAGGATGCCAGGTACCTGACACACGTCATGAAATAAAATATGTAATTTTTACAAGTCACTACAACTATAATTCAAAGTTTTCTCCAGACGTGATTAGAGATATTATTGATATATATGACATACATAAACTCTCCTTAAGAATTAAATCTCTTTAAATAAACATCATTGAAGGACCATTACTTTATAATTTGGTTCTCTTCTTATTAATAAAGTTATAATTATTTTTGTGTACTTGTTTTATTTAAGAGTGTCATTCTGTAAAATGTAAAGATATGACTAAAAATAGATTGGACAATTTGGTCATAATAACTGAATATAAAATTGTCATGAAAAGTTAACAGTCTTTCTGCATCTGAGGTAGGATGAGGTAATTGTTTTATTGATATCAAAATTCCAAAAAGTCAATATTGGCAGTTACGAGGGTTGAAGGTTAATAAAGAGTCAATAAAATATTAGATGATTTTTAAATTTATAAGTGGTATGTCACGTCTTTAAGAAGCTGGGAGACTGAAATATAATTAAATTAATAATATCCTAGTAAACTAAAAACTATCTCTCAGTATTTTTAAACAGATTAAATTAGATAATAATAATAATAAGAAATAATGTTTTAAAATAATGCAAAGAGTTTATTAAAGAAAACCTTGAGATTAACAAAAATCATAACACAGGCCCGCTATAAATCTTCTACGGTCAACGTTAACGGGGTCAGAGGTAACTGCTGAACGCTGAGAGGCATTTAAACAAGTAATCAACCAGCTCCTTAGAGGGACGTGCTCTCCTACGTCATATGTTGTGGTAAGGCCCCTTTTTGGGTATATAATTTTGTGTATCATAAATATTTATCGTTTATTTTTTACTGTGGAATAAAGTTGTTGCACTTAATTGGATTTTTATTTCATAAAGATAGGTAGCTCAAAAATAAGTACGAATAGTGATTCGTTCGATCCTTAAGAAAGGGGATCGTGACAGTATATTTGATAACAGAAAAACAATTCTGAAATTTACCTGCTTTGTACTGTGTGCCAAGCCGCGCAAATTAATGTGTTTACTACTATGTCCACAGGGATTATATCCATTTTATACTTTTCGTTACACATTATTGATTTAATTGTACCCCTTCCACATTCCATAAAAATTCCTGTTATTCCACTAACACTATCTACCCAGCCTGGATAAGGTTCTCTCCAACTAGCAGTAACTAAAAATACATCTTAAAAATAAGTCATTATAAATAAGATAGATTTACTTACTTATCGATGGTACTTTAGCAGTAACTAAAAATACATTTAAAAAAATAAGTGATCATAAATAAGATAAATGTACTTACTTATCGATGGTCTGACAATAGCCGAAGGTATTTTTTCAGAATATTTTAACACGATCTTTTCTCCCAATGCTTTTGTAAGTGTGTAGGTATTGGGGTGGTTCCCCTGAAAACCATTTAGAAAGAGTTAAAAATGCGAACTTCTTTAAATAAATGCTCCAAAAATAAATATAATGCTTTGTTGTTAAATTTACTTATTTAATCATGCACGTATATTGTGTTTGGTAGATTTTGTTTTCAGTATAAATTATTGATAGTTACCAATAATTTTTTCGATAAAACATCAAACGCTTCTTTTGATAACTCGTCGATAAAGTGAAAAATGGCATCTGGATCATAAGGCGTTTCGTAGACGTCCTCTTCAATATATTCTCTTATTGAATTACTAAAGGCTGTTGAAACGTATACAAAACTCTAAAACAATTTAAAACATACAGAACAAGGACGGAACTAGACGGACCGCAATATGCGGTTACTGTCGACTGCATACGCATTCGCATTTTCAAGTCGCAGCTTCTTATAGAGTAAAATAGTCACGAATCAATAAACAGCTATAGGCATCTTGCTGCACGTTGACACGTGACTATTTTATTCTATAAGAAACTGTGTATTGCCAAAATGTCACTGCATAGTGTAGTCAACAGCAATCGTACATTGGAGTTCGTCTACTTCCGCTCTAAGGCAGGTAGATTATTAGAAAAAAAAAACACCGAGGCGATAAAGGCAGTTTCAGAATCCAAATTTCATCGTAGTTAGGTACCTAGTAACATTTAGCAATGATCGCCTCAGGCGTGACGACCTGATCGATAAATCGTAGACGTTGTGGGTGGTACCGGTCAAATGAAATAGCCGGCGTGAACCAAAATTGGCACCTCCCAGGAGACAATCTGTGGAAAAATCCGCAACTAAAGGTGTTACGCGACCCGTGCCGATGGGAGAATGACCACGCAGAGATGGTCTTAAACGGAGCCTCCGGGGTACCTGGTGACACCATGGAGTAAGTAGCCTTACTGACGAATGCGGGGCTCTGCGTTGGCGGATCGATCATCCCTAGCTTCTCGTGGGAACAAGATGGAAAATATACAAATCACAAAAAGTTCTGATATGGATGAAAATAATGCAAAAGTCCTAACAAATGAAAAGATTCACGAGGAAGTTGACTACAATAGTGAAAAGTATGCATTTCAAAGAATAGACCAAATACTTAAAACTCCTTCTGGCACTGGAGAAACAGATGAATACCATACACCGATATCTTCAAAACCAGTGAGCATGAATACTAACTGGTACAAAGAAAATCTTGAGACTACACCTAGGCATCAAGGTGAAAGCCAAAGTAATGAAATAGGTACGACGCACAAAACAGTAGAACAAGATGGAGACCGAAAAAGAAATAATTAAGAAACCCCTCCTAATGATGTAAACAAGAGAGAGAGAAGGTAGAAAAACCAGGTATGTCGTTTCTAACCAAGCCAAGCAAGGCAGATATATCAACAAATCCACAAAATTGGCATGAAAAATATAGAAAACTGACGACACAAGCTGAGAAAGGAATTGGAAACCTAATGAAAGTTGTACAACAAAATACAAATACAAAGAAGGAAATTAAAGAAGCCACCTATAGACTACAAAAAATTATAATTTAACTCACGTCCAAAGAGATGGAGAATACTATAGACGAGATAGTTACCAACAGTTAGATTTCTAATAAACAGAATGAAGAAAAAGACGACGAGGGAGACCATCCAAAGCAAATGGTACAGATGAAAACTATAGGAATCCAAACTGATAAAAGCAGAGGGAAGTCAGAAGAAAATGAGAGAGAAAAAAGTATACTAATCAAAGGAAAAATTAAAAAAACAGAACTGTGTGATATCCTAAAAACTGAATGGCCAAATATGACATACGAAAAATCCAAAATAACCTATAATGATTCATTATTAACAAAGAACGTTAACAACAAGATGCTCGTTACCAGTGCAGAAAATAGTATAGAAATACAAGCTATTTAGAAGCTGTTAGAATTACAACCACAACTACGAGAACAAAAAGGTTTGCTTGTAGCCGGAGAATTTAATGCTAAGAATCCCATATGAGAAGGAACGAAATTAGATTACAAAGGACAATTACTAAGTGAACTAATAGGCGAACATGCTTTAATAGTACAAAATAAAGGAGAAAACTCTACCTTTGTTCGTGGAAACAGTAGGTCGTATATATACGTGACCCTAACATCGGAAAGTATTGTCAATAAAGTAAATAAATGGGAAGTACTGGATCAAGAAAATTTCAGCCTGCACCAAAATATTCTGTACAAAATAGATTTACAATCCGGATACAAAAATAACATTACAAAAAAAAGATGGAAGATCGATAACTCCAAAATACCAGAATTCATTATTAACGTAGGAAGAGAACTCCAGACAATTACTGAAGACAACAAAGAAAAAAAATTACGCTAGCAATTAAAAATGCTGCAAATACGACCTTCAACAAAAAGGGGGATTACAAAAAAGAAGGGCAGTCTGTATAATGAATGAAACGATAAGAGAGACTAGAAAAAGATGCTTAGGGCAAAACGAAAAGTGACAAGAGCAAATAGAAGCTGTACACTTAGTAAAGAAGAAAAAGAGAACCTAAAACAAGGACATCAGAACGCACGAAAGGAATTAAAGAACGCAATTAACAAGGCTAAACAACAGTCAAGGACCGAGCTCTGTGCTGATATCGACAACAATATATGGGGAGATGGGTATAAAATCGTAACGAAGAAATTACATAAACGGTCTAATATTGAATTACCAAAAGAGGAACAGCTAAATATTGCCAGAAATTTATTTCCGCAAGATAATAAACACAACTGGAAAGAACTGAGAGTAAAAATCACGGTGCCAGAAATGAAAGAAGCCAATGCCAAACTCAAGTGTAAGAAATCTCCTGGCTCAGATGGAATAACTACGGAAATTATTAAGGCAGTAGTTTGTGCATATCCAGAATATATGCTAAACCTATTTAATGAGCTGCTCAAAGCAGGAAAATTTCTGGAAATATGGAAAAGAGCTACACTAGTTCTTTTAGAAAAACCTAGGAAGCCAGAAGATACAGCAACAAAATATAGACCAACATGTCTGCTGGACACATTGGGAAAGTTATTGGAGTACCTTATAGCAGAAAGAATTAACAGAGATATTAAGGATAGGGCAGATATAGCAGAGAACCAACTTGGTTTTAGAAAAAAACATTCAACGGTAGACGTAATGATAAAGATTATGACGAAAATAGAAACGATTAAACAAAGTACTTATGCAAACAAGAAAATTCTAGATATTGCAAACGAATTTAATACAGCAAGGTGGCATTATATTATGGAAGAAATAAAAAGAAGAAAAATTAGCCCTTATCTAAGAACGTAGTTACCTACATAATAGAAAATTAATAATAGGAAGAAAAGAAAAAGATGTTACCACAGGAGTCCGTACTGGGTCCTCTTCTATGGAACCTATTTTATGATAAGGTCATAAGAACAAAAGTGTCTAATGGAGTTGAAGTGATAGGTTATGCTGGCGATACTGCTATATTGATAGAAGATAAAAACAAAACAGCCCTAACAGCAAAGGCAAATGCAGCATTAGCATGTATATCAAGGGAGATAGAAAGAGGAGGACTAAGATTAGCTACCGAAAAAACTAAAGCCGTCATTTTGGAAGGGAGAAATAACCTCAAGCACATTACAATCGAAATGTACGAGGTAAAAATACAAAGTAGGCCATGCATCAAGTATCTAGGTGTCACTTTCAGCAGAAATAACACAATGAAAAATCATATTTCAAATACATGTAAAAAAGCGAAAAAAACAATAGCTGCTCTCAGTAGGCTGATGCCGAATGTAGGAGGACCAAAGTCGAGCAGACGGAAAGTACTAGCGTCAGTTGTTCACTGTACTGTTTTGTATGCTGCACCAGTGTGGGAAACAGCAATGCAGAAAAAACACATTAGAAACGTGATAGAAAGACTATATAGACGTATATTAATAAGGGTATGTAGTGCTTATCGAACTATATCAACAGATTCACTGTTGGCGATCGCAGGTGTAATACCTATTGATTTAATGGTAAAAGAACGATCAAAAATATATAAAGACCCGGAGGAAAGGAAAAATATAAAAGAAAGTATCATTAGAAAATGGCTAGATCGATGGAATACTCAGAACGGAAAGGCAGTCTGGTACAAAAGGCTAATAAGGGATCTACAAAAATGGATAAATAGATAACACAGCGACATAAACTACCAACTAACATAATTCTTGAGTGGGCATAGATGTTTTAGGCAATACCTGCATAGGTTTAAGGTAAGGGAAAGCCCTCAATGTATCTACTGTGGAGAACTGGATACCGTTGAACACACTGTTTTTAGATGTAGTAGGTGGCAAGAGATCAAAAACGAGACGGTGCATAAACTGGGAAAAGATATATCTGCAAACAATGTAATTGAGATAATGTTGGAAATTAGCAAAAAATGGGAAGAGGTAGCAGCCATGATACGGCAAATATTAAGTATTAAAGAAAAAGACGAGTAATGATTAGGGACAGAAGAAGCAGTCGAAATAATATAAATGCATGGAAAATATGTAAAGTAACCCTTATCTGAAGTATTGCTAATGGCAGTTCTAGATAAAATATTAAGAAAACTTGGAGGTGTTTTGGTGAGTATACAGTGCCTGCACCTACCGCACTGGAGTATTACACTACCTTGTCACAAAATATCTAAGCGCTTGGTGTCCGTAAGAGATTTTACCTCTACCGAAAAAAAATATTAATAATAATAATAAATAAATCGATCCGGTAGCCCATGCAATACCGTAACTCGTCGAAGTGCCCTGTGGTAACATCCCAGGGTGCTGAGATCTCGCATTGTTACGACTAGTAATGTAGAGCACGCTCCTGACAATCCACCCTTCTCGGATGGGGGCGATGGGCAAGAGGAATGAGCACCAGGACGGATGCCCGATAACGACCCCGGCAATAGAAATGGACGCTTTTGATGGACGGATAAACTCAGGGAAGATTTTTTGGACGCATACGAAGAGGTTACATGGCAAAAATGAATGGATTGTGGCGCGACAGACACCCAGAGCTTAATCACATCTCTAAACAACATCTTAGAGACCATGTAGCTTATCTTCGCAGATCCGGTTATGTAAGAACACCACACAATGATACAGAAGTACCGGCTGCACCGGTTTAAGATCAGATTTAACCGGTTCAAGAGCTAGCTCAAACCCAGCACGTTTACCCCGAGAACATCAACAACGGACTGAGTACCTCTAAGACAAACAAGAATTACTATCAAGTGTAATATCAAACCGCACTCTAAATAAGGCAAGGCTGCTTACAATCAAGCAGCGCTGCCTAGATCGTATACACTCTTTAGGGGTCACAAAGAAGAGCCTAATTAAGAAAGCTAGCGGAATTAAGGATAACAACACCTTCCACACCAAACCCTCTAGACTACTTAATGACCTACAGCCTGTGATAGAAAATCCGCCGTCAGTTACTGAAATAGAATATTTCTGGAAGAACATCTACGAAAGCACGATACCAATCAAGAAGAACACACCATCTCTAATCAGGTTCAGATCCTATTGTACCTGATTTCAACAATACCACCGTGGCGATAATCCGCAAGTAACTCAGGAAGAGATTAGAGAGACACTTGAAGGTACTAGAAATTTTTCAGCACCAGGCCCCGATGGTAACAACTTTTGGTGAAAGAAATTTCTAAGTACCCATCTGCATCTTGCTAGAATATTCAAATCTTGGCTTAATGTAAACGAACCAATTCCTGAGTGGTTAGTCAACCTAGCTGAGCCAAAAAATTACAGACCGATCACCTGTCTCAATTCCTGTTATAAGATAATTACCCGTATCATGTATTTAAGGCTCTTGAGATCAGTAAAGCCAGTTCTGAATGACGTGGCAGAGCAGCGAGGCGGTAGGAAGGGATTCCAGGGATGTAAAGAGAACTTACTAATAGACAGGTGCATCACACAAGACTCAATCCAGTACAAGCGAAACCTGTCAATGGCTTGGATTGATTACAAAAAAGCCTTCGACACAACATCACATGAACTACTATTACATCTGCTACACATTCTTCCTGTGCCCATGCCTTTGGTAAGATGCATCGAACAACTTATGCCGCTCTGCAAATCAAAATTTTCCATAACCACTGGAAATTCGAAAGTATTAACAGAGCCAGTAACATTTAAGAGAGGAGTTTTTCAGGGCGACTCACTCAGTCGCCTGCTATTCTGTATTTCTTTACTGCCCATTTCGGTAGCTCTTCGGTAAACTCGCAGATATCAATGCGATACACCTGGGAATCGCACACACAAGGTAACACATCTGTTTTACATGGACGACCTTAAGATTTATGCTATGAGCGACCGAGATTTACAACAATCTCTGAAGGTGGTGCAAGAATATACACGGGATATCGGTATGGAATTTGGATTGGACAAATGCGCCGTTCTGAGACTTCAGAAAGGCCGTTGCTTAGACCAGCCTGAGAACGAGCAACTTACTGATGGAAGCATACTTCGTCACTTGGAAGATGATGAAACTTACAAGTATCTTGATGTTGATTAACACCGAATGCATGACACTAACAACGTCAAAAAAACGCTCCGTAATAAGTATAGGCAGCGTCTCCGGAAAATATGGGAATCCCAGCTTTCCGGAATCAACAAAGTTGCTGCCACTTATATGCTTGCCGTTCCCGTACTGTTGTATTCATTTGGCGTGCTCAAGTGGAGACGAGGAACTACGAGAACTGGTTGTAAGCACACTCAAGATGATGCATATGAACAAAAGCATCCACCCACGCTCATCGGTCTCACGCATTTACCTTCTACGTCATCAAGGGAGAGCAGAAGCCTTCTGAGTCTGGAGAGGTTGCATGATAGATTAACTGCTGCTGAACCGAGACCATGAAAAACTGGTATCGGGGCTTTTCTTTTTAAGGTTGCGGATGAACTAGGCCTTAGATTTGAAATAGATGATAACCAATCTTTCACAAAGTTGGAACCTGCTCAAGTAAAACGTCTAGTTAGTGCAGCAGAACAACAGCTGCTCTTGGAAGATCACGTCAGCAAACCCCAACACGGTTATTTTTACAGGAAGATCTTAATCTATCTCGGGAATTAACTTTCTCATTTATTTGATCAGCTGACCTAAAATCTGAGACAGAAAGATTCTTGTTAGCTTGCTAGGATGACGTAATTAATACTCTCGTATACTGCGCTCAATTTACGCGTGTGGTAAATGACAGATGCAGAAGATGCCAATAATACCCGGAGACATTAACGCATCTTTTGTCCGCTTGCCCGGTGCAAACTGTGTCTGGGTACATCTATAGGCACAACGCCACATTGCGAGTTCTCTACTATCATCTGAGACATCACTACGGTATGGATGAGACACTAGTTCTGCCATACGTCCCACACGAAATTGAAGCGGTAGTGGCAAATAACAGTTGCTGTTCACATTTAGTGGCTATTTCATCCACAGAAAGTGAAACAAAGTCTTTTCGAAGATTATTAAATACATTAATTAATATTATACTTATGCAGAATTCCGAATCAATTAAAGTACATGCTATACGGCTATGAATACATAAATTGTAACTTATCTGTCAAAAGAAAAGGTTTATTACAGTAAAAACCATGAAAAGGTTAAAGGTTAAAGGTTAAATTGCTTCCAATGCTAATGGTGCTGTTTTAGTTTGTTCCTCATATTTTATAAAAATCAGTGGTTATATTGTGCATAAAAATTTCGTTGTTTTTTCCAGTGAATACATATTAATTACCCTATCGGTGAAAGTAGAATCAACATAATAAGTCGTGGTCCATATAAATAAAACTTAGATATTTAAATCAAATCTAACTGATTTATCTATCGATGGAATAAAAATAAAAAGTGAAAAAACTCTCAATAAAACCAGTGTGCTGATAAAGGTAATTACTAAGAATTTATTTCTATAGTCCAGGAGAAAACGAATAAAATAAAATCTAATAGTCTGAGACTAATGGTTGAAAATGGTAAACATCTGTTCTTGCTGCAAGGAAACCCTTGCTGAAAAATTTGTCGTTTGTGACAGTTGTCACGTAGCTATGCACATGACAGAAACTTGCACAGGTTTATGTGCTTCTGAACTTCGAGCTGTTGTTATACAAAAAAGATCTCTAGTATTCTTCTGCAGTGATTGTCGGTTATGTTTTATGAGTGTACCCAAACTTCTGCGTGAAATGGAGACTCTCAAATCTGAAGTCACATCTTTGAAACAAGACATCTCGAGACTTAAGGAAAATGTGAGCACGCACGCTTTCACGATGGATGAAGTCGTAAATGAAATGAATGAGCGTCACAGAAGAGAAAAAAACTTGCTTATCTTCAATCTTCCCGAACTACCGAATACCCATGATGATGTCGAGCAAGTAAAATCTATTCTAACAAATGCCGATAACTCTATTAATATTAATGATACGAAAATCTTTCGTTTTGGCAAGAATAACAAAAATGGGCATCGTCCTCTCAAAGTAATTTTATCTTCAACTAGAGATGTTCATTTGATACTCAAAAATAAACAAAACATTACTAGAAATAAAAAACTGTTCATTCATTTGGATCAAACTCCTCATCAGAGACAACTCCTAGAATCAGTAAGAACTGAACTCTCTGTTCGACAAAATTCAGGTGAGCAGGATTTAATAATTAAATATGTTAATAATGTACCCAAGATCGTCCAAAAAAACCAATAAAGAATACTGACCTGGGCAAGCTCAAGCTCTCTGTATACTACCAAAATGTTAGAGGACTCCGAACCAAATTAACTGAATTAAGTATAAATACCTCAAATAGTTCTTATGACATTATCATTCTAACAGAAACTTGGCTTACTGCCGGCTTTAATGATGCTGAACTTGGCCTTGCTAACTATAATGTGTACAGACAAGATCGCACGCAGCAATCCAGTAGATATGAAAGAGGGGGAGGTGTACTAATAGCTACGAAGAAAAAACTTTCTACCAGTCTTATTCAGTCTAACGCATCAGTTGAACAACTGTTTGTCCACATAAATAATAAATGTATCTTGGGTGCACTATATATCCCTCCGAAGTCACCTGTTGCTAATTATCAAACCCATTTTGATCAGATTACACACTTAAGCGAACAATATCCAAACTCCAAGTTCCATCTATTTGGTGATTATAATCTTCCGTCTGCAGTTTGGGAAGTGGAAGATTATTGTTCCTCAGCAACTGTACAGCACAACACATCATTTGCGGAAGCTGAAGCTACTGAAGTTGTCTCAAATATATGTGCCTTACATAACCTCTTTCAATCAAACGGGGTGCTCAACAGTAGGGGAGCAATTCTTGATCTAGTCCTTTCACCTGATGAACTCACAGTTTCCAATGCTGTAGACATTTTAATTCCACCTGACTCTTATCACCCCCCACTTGTAACTACTTTGCAGCTTTATGTTGATAAAAACATACCCTCTGGAACAGAATACTACTATGATTTTCGTAATGCCGATTTCTCAGCTATACGCCAGTGTCTGGACGCAATTGAGTGGGATGGCCTTCTTCATGGTAAAGAACTTTCCGATATGGTGTGCATATTCTACGATGTAATGTTTTCAGTGATAGAACAATTTGTTCCAGTGAAAAAAATCGGTAAAAGTTCATTCCCTTGTTGGTATTCTCCGCAGCTTAGACAGTTGTTACGCGATAAAAAGTTAGCCCATAAAACTTATAAATGTACTAAGTCTCCTGAACATTACAATTATTTCAGTCAACTCAGAGCTCAATGCAAAATGTTATCAAAAGAGTGTTATGCTAGTTATGTAAGCCGTACTGAGAATTCAGTTGTAAAAAATGTTAAAGCGTTCTGGAAATTTGTAAAAAATAAGAGAGAAAATAATTCTTTACCTGACTCGATGACATTAAACGATACAGTGGCTTCCTGTGGTAATGACATTGCCAATCTATTTGCTAGTCACTTTTCTTCTGTATACACGAACCAAACGCTAAATTTAAATGGAAGTGAAATCCAATCTGCAACATGTGTATCTTCTTATTTTATCCAAATTTCCAAGATCTATGTTAAGCTGTCAACTCTTGACACTAATAAAGGGTCAGGTCCCGATGGAATTCCACCCATTTTTCTCAAAACATTTAATTTTGCATTATCTAGGCCACTTTTTCATATCTTTAACAAATCACTGAGCACAGGTGAATTTCCTGACTTTTGGAAACTCTCTTATGTTACTCCCATTTACAAATCGGGTAACAAATCTAATGTAATAAATTATCGCCCCATTTCCATCCTAAGCACAATCCCAAAAATCTTTGAAAGTACAATAACTGATTTTCTAACTCACGACTGCTCCAATATCTTAAATTCCCAACAATTTGGTTTTTCGCCAGGCAAATCTGCTGAACTAAGCTTATTAACATATGCTAACTTTCTGTCTGAAGCTTTAGAGAAGGGTCTACAGGTAGATTCTGTATATACAGACTTTTCCAAGGCCTTTGACAAGGTGAACCATGATCTTCTCGTTCATAAGCTAAATTTATATGGTATTGATGGGATTGTCTTACAATGGCTCGGTAGTTATCTAACAAATAGGACTCAACAGGTTCGAGTAAATCATCATTATTCCCAAATTTTCCCAGTTACTTCGGGTGTTCCTCAAGGGTCTCACTTAGGACCGCTACTATTCAACCTGTTTATTAATGACATCATAACTTGCTTTCCTAACACTAAAGCCCTATTGTTTGCAGATGACTTGAAATGCTTCAAGATCATTCATGACTATGCCGACACTCAGATTTTGCAGTTGGATTTAAATAAACTAGAAAGTTGGTGCTCTAGTAATGGCATGGATATAAATACTAACAAATGTCACATTATCCGATTTTGTCGCAGCCATAATTTAATAACTTATAATTATAGTTTATTTCAACATGTTTTGGACCCTGTCGATCAAATCAAGGATCTAGGGATCACCTTTGACTCTTCCATGAGCTTTAATGGTCATATCTCTGCTACAGTTCAAAAATCAATGAAAATGCTGGGCTTTGTAAAGAGGACAACTCAAGACTTCACTAATATAAACACAATTAAAATGCTATACTTCTCTTTAGTTAGGACACAACTTGATTATTGCTCCTCAGTCTGGTTCCCACACTACTTAATTCATAAAAGTAAACTGGATGGAGTTCAAAATAATTTTCTTAGATACATAGCATTCAAGTTTAACATTTATTACAATTATGCGGAATTGCAACAATATTTAAACATACCTTCTCTGGAAGTTCGTAGGAAACGAAAAGATCTTACCATACTGTCCAATATTATCAATGGCAGGTGTAATTGCCCCGACCTCCTTTCCAGAATTAATCTTTTTGTGCTGTCACGTACTACTAGACAAATTCAAATATTCCATGTACCTTTTCACCGTTACAATTATGCGTTTAATACTTTTATTCCTAGAACACTTAGACTAGCTAACTCTCTTCATGATATTCGACTTTTTAACAGTTCTGTTCAAGGATTTAAGAACCACTTACTTACATTGAATATTTGAACGTCTCAAGCAATTCCATAAACTGTTTTATCTAACCATTTTATTCTATATTTTACTTAATTTTTATGATATCACTATTCTATTTTATTGTATTTTTTATTCTATATTGTATTTTATTGTATGTAAACTGAATTGGGCTTTGCCCGTAAATAAATAAATAAATAAATAAAAAAAACATGATGTGGGCGAGGTTTTTATAGATTAATTTTGTCTGACATTTCAATCTATGTACTCGTTAACAAGTTTATTAAGTGACGTTTGTCAAATAGGTTAAACAGGTTAACTAGATCAAATCAATGTCAAATAGGTACCCGCAAGGCCAATGGCGATATTTTCACCCATAATATGCTCTATTGCTTATTAATTGTGATTTGGCTAAATATATCAGCCCTTACTTCTTACCAGAAAGGCATAATTAAGGGAATAAGGATGTCTAGAAGTCAGTAATTGTAATGGTTTATAGATTTGCCTTGTGTGAGTTATCGTTATTGTCCCCTGAAAAAGCTAGTAAAAAACAGGGTTGTCTTTGTATGTAAGTGGTCCTGTTCGTAGTTTATGTTTTTTGTCACAATTCTCAGTGGATTAATATCTATAGTTTTGTGTGAATTTACTTATTTATGTGTCTTTTCTAAAAAACTATTAAAAAACAGGGTTGTCTTTGTATGTATGTGCGTCATGTCTTAGTTTATCGTTGGTTTCGCCAAATCACGAGTCTACACAGTAATTTCATCGTCCTGAATTGGGATCCAAGCAGGCCCAGATTCTAACTCAGGCCGATGACGTCACAGCGCAGTCTTTCGTCCGACCACTGTATGTGACTAGTGGTCAAATTGATTTGGCAAGTTCAATAGCCTGGTCGGTGTTAGAGAAGATGTCGCACGGTTATTAGGGTGGGCCGAAAATTAGAAAAAAAAAATATTTTTCGAAATTTAAGTTTGGCTATTATGGAAAAGTTGTGACTGGATGTGACTATGTTTTATATCAAAAATGAAATTTGTTTAAAATATTCTATCCGGGCCCCTTGGGGCTCAAAAAAAAATCCTAAAATCTACCAAGGCTATTTACTGTCTTAATAAGGTTTATATAAAATATGATTAAAATATTTTAATATTTCGTCCAGCCCCGCTCTTGTTTGAAAAAAAATATTACTTAAAAATTTTATTTTGTGCAGCTCTTCGCGTAATTCAATATTCACAATATGAAAATATCTAATTAAATATTTATTCATTTTTAGTTGAATATTAAATCAACCCAGAACTCACCACGAGGAGGTGGCCGCAACTCGAGTTCCACCCTCCCGCCCACCTACCCATCCCCTCACCCACCGATGCCTCCTATTATATTGCATTAATTCTATTCTTCGGTTTTTCATGTCACTCATAATTGCCTCGACAATATCTATCGTTCGTGACTGCGTGAGTGCTAAATGTCCGAAATATAAACTTCCAACTTCTTCGACTAGGGCAATGTGCTTCTCCGTTTTAATAACTCGGCGGCCCTTCTCCTGGAACATGGTTTGGTCTTTTCTCCCATCAAAATATAGACCTTTAATGTAAACTTTTCTTTTAGTTTCCGCTTCTTGTAGCCGCAGTCGATTTTTATTTACTTCTCGTCGAATCTTATTCTTGTCGATGACTTTTACTATATCGTCTTTCGTGATGAGCCTCTTATCTTCTAAAACGGCACTCGCAATTTTTGCTGCAGTGCGACTAGAGACACCTGTCAAGTCTGCGATTTTTGCAGTATGTAACAACGAATGCCTCATTTGAGACATCCTCTTTTGCTTTTCTGGTTTCGGTTGCTTTTCTATTACAAAGTCTTCGTCAGTATTTGTATCTGAGCTCGCAGAGGTATCACTATCATTTTTATTGAATATCGTAGAACTTTTAGTAGCCCTGCTGCTATGCTGAATTCTACTGGGACCGGCTACAGGCTCTTGGCAATACATTTTAAACTCATTATTATTACTTAGCAGAGTTTTCTTGGTAATCTTTCAGTTGTCTTTCAATTTTTTTTTCAAGCTTTGCCGTCACTTTTTTATCTATGTTTTATCTATGTTACCTTTTACATCTTTGATCTTCTATAAAAGGCCATTCTATATCTGGAATCTTTCGAGTTTTGTCACATTTGCAGGAAATTTTGTTTTTATACATTTGCAGAAACAAATATCAAATAATCGTTTTGCATCATTTTTAAATTTATCTAACTTTGTAGCTAAAAATGTGGTCTCTCTACTTTTTATAGGTTTTATAATTCTTTGATAGTGATTATTAAATTGTAAAATCATGTCAATGATTCTCTTGTGAGCTAAAGTGTGAAGAGAAGCCCTATTCCATATTACCTGTATTTTTTCGGCAACAATATTTGCAATTCTTTTTGATTCATGATTTTTTTTTGTATGATAAGGAGGTGACTAGTTAACGTTTTCTTACTAGCCACGATTTTTTTTTTTGAAAAATTAAAATCTCAAAATCTCAAAATTTTAAGCCCTCAGGGGCCCGGCTAAATATGAATTAAAAAAAGAAAAAAAATATGCAAAACAAGGGACCCAAGTCACAACTTTTCCACGCTAGCCACATTTGAAATTCAAAATAAAAATTTTTCGGCCCACCCTAACGGTTATGTCCTGTTTACGTGATTCTTTTGTAAATTTACAGTCCTTCGTGCAAGCATCCATGTTTTCTGCTTGGTCCGTCCCTTTCATGCATACTGAATATGTCTTCCCTCAATCTATTGGGAAGACATTTTCGATAGAAGCCTTCTGCAAGCCTTAGCACATACTCTTTTATTGGTTCTATGGATGCTTGCACATTATAACCTCAAAAACCGGGGTTATAGTGTACCGGGTTGTCGATCTCAACCTTTCTGCCTTCAGCTTCACTCTGTAGTGGAGATGGGAGTGAGTTTAAAAATGATCGAATTAATTGAGCGCCAAGCCGTTATATCTTCTTCCAGATTCCAACGGCTAAACTGGTTAAATCAAAGACAATACTTCCAATACACACCGGTATATATTTTGTTTTGAGAGAAAGACTACAACAAGCAACATAATGATAACATATGGTATAGGCAAAAACAAATTATCACTACCACAAATTTTGGGTAGCGCACAGGTCTAAAGTATAATAAAAGAAAATATTGAAACACCAGTACTTACACATTAAGTATCTAAGCGGAGATTAAATAAATAAAAGTACACTAAAAGTGAATAACGCACGATGGTTTTGGTACCAAAAAACGACGGACAAAAATTAATCATCGACGTTAGAGAAATAAAAATAAGAGTAACCTTAATTTCCGCCTTACATATATATATATATATATATATATGTATATATGTATAATCACAAAAGGGTCCAAATCCAAACCAACTTAGGTTCCTAACGAGCATAATCGTGAACGGCGGTTATGGACAAGGTGTTTGCCAAAGGGGCCAGCTATCCAATTCAAAAATCCATTACGAGGTTACTGCGAGGTAATGGCGGCCGACGAAACTCAATCACTAGTAATAGGTATTCCACAAATCACAGGCACCAAATCAAATGCTCTCACAGTAATGGAGAAAAACGGGGACTAATCCTCACAGGCGGAGATGGCTCACAAACCACAAAAATCTTCCGTAATTCCAAGGATGCTTAAGCCAAAAGCAAAACCGTCCAACTTTGCTATACACAACAAACGTTCTTTTTGAAACCACGCTGGCTTCACCTTCCCAGTTTATTCGAGAGACATCGCCGTAGACCGTCGTCACCTGACCTCAAAAAGTTGTACTGACCAATCAACAAACTATCCGTGCTCACAAACCAAAATAACCAGAACTCGAATTCGTGAATACCAGAACTATTCGCCACCAGAACTACTCTCAAAAATTAATAATAACGAAGGTAGTCGTCCAGAATACCGTTTTAAAACAAATCGATGCATCTATTGCTGCCGAAATACGACACGCACAAATCAATAAATCACGTCGAGAATGTCATGAAACAAGCGAATATCAATTCTGGAGTGACACAGTTTCTAATACACAAACGAACGAACCCAGAGCTGCAACGAGCAGACCCATAGCTGCAATAAACACAGTAATTAGGCATTCCAAACAAATGAATTACCAGTGGGCAAGTTTGGTATATCTAAGGGTGGCGACATATGGTGTATTCTATCTACTTTACGTAAAATCATGAATAATGGATTACATTTAAATATTTTATGTCAAACACAATAAAAATAATATTTAAAAAACCCACCTATACATTGAGGAGAGATTCTGGGCTTGAGTCTATACTTTTAGTTATTTTGTCACTAGCGTCCTGTCTGTGGTGTTCTGCTGTTCTGCGTTATTATTTATGTATTTCAGTTCCGTCTATAGAATTCTGTTGATTTGTGAAGACATCCATGCTTCCTATGAGCACTGTTTGCCTCGTTGATGTTGAAAATGTCTCCCTAAACATTATTTAGGAGACTATTATGATGAAATCTTTCTGATTGTTAAAGAATATAAGCTTTAATAGTAGGCATGGATGTCTCTGCATGAATGTCAGTAATTCTGGAATAACGGTCCCACCCCAGAGCCAACCTGAGACACCTGTTTTGCATTATTTGAAGCTTTTTATAATGTGAATCGGCCATAGAACAAAAGACCGGCCGTATGATTTGTTTATAAATAAGGATTTTATTTGATCTCGAAACCCTGCTTCTTCTAGATAATAATGGATATAATGCCTTAATGGCCCCATTAGCCACATTTACCATATTCTCGATGTGCTTGCCGAATGTTAAACCCCTTTCTAGTCGCATCCCTAGATATTTGATGGAGTGGTGTATCTATTATTTGTTCTTTAATTTTAAGTTTGTTTCTTATTTGTTTATTATATTTTTTAGTAAAAATCATGCTTTCGGTTTTCGTGGGATTGAGTTTCATCTTGTTTGCTTCTAGATATGGGATTGACGTTCTATTGATATGGATGTCAAGCCTTCTGTTTGCTATTTTCACTGTGTCTGACGTCTTGAATACACAGGTGTTGTCGGTGTACAGTACCATCTTTATACCATTAGTTTCCATGGGCATATCATGGGTCATAATAGTATACAGATGCGGCGACAGTACCGAACCCTGAGGTACACCCGCTATTGCATTATATGGTCTCGTATGTGTATTGTTGATTTTAATTTTGAATGTTCTGTCTTGTAAGTAAAATAAAATCGTTTTTACAATTTAAATAGGATAATCATATATAAACATTTTGTATATAAGCCCACAGGTCCATACGATATCGAATGCCTTTTCCGTATCTAATACTACCATAACTATATGTTTTTTATTGTTGAAGGCTTCTTTAGCTTGATGAGTCATTCTGACTATCTAAGCTATCGTACCGTGGCCTGGTCGAAAACCGTATTGTTCCTGTGGAATTATTTGTTTGTCTTGTTCTATTTTCCGTAGTCTAGTCATAATTATAATGTCTATCATCTTAGTCAGTCTGTTTAGTAAGGATATTGGGCGATAGCTTTTAACATATTTGGCATTTTTCCCTGGTTTGCTGATCGGTATGATATTGGCTACCTTAAGTTTAACGGGATAATATTGTAACCTCAGTATCGCGTTTATTATGTGGTTTATCTTTACTAATACTTTCTGGGTTACATTTTTAAGCATAAGACCTGTAATGCTATCCGGACCCGGTGCCTTTCTACCATGCAGTCTTAAAATTGTATCTTTAACTTCATTGAGCGTTACTCTCTGATTAGGTGGAATATCTTGCGGTGGGAAGAGCTAAATATCATTGACAATATCATCTATTAATTGTTGCTAGGTATTATTCAGTATATTGTTCGTAAAGTTATTTTTGAAATATTCCCCAAATGTTTCCCCTTTTTGGATTTCTGTAACGTATTGTATGTTGTTATTGGCCTCGAGTGTGAGAAGCGGCGGAAAGGGCTTTCGGAACCGTTTTGCAACTCTCCACACCGAGTTGTTTTGCGGTTTAAGTTCCCTATTCTTTGTTTCTATGTTCCCCAATCGCATTATTTATAGCTCTAGAGATATCCAACAATCTGATTCTGTTGTCTCCATGTCTGTTTCTCTGCCATCTTTTGCGAATATGGTTTTTGTTACTGATCATCTCTTCTATTTCCTCTGTAAGTTTTTCATGGTTCATTTTCATACGTTTCGAGACTATTGTGACATCCCTAGTCCTACAAATGTTTGCTGTCAGTATGTCAATTTCCGTTTCTAAGTCAGTCACATGGACTGACTAACACACGGTTAATGTTATTATTGATTTTCGTGTCTTTGTCTAATATTTTCCTATATTCCGCCCAGTTGGTTGTTTTGTAGTCATAGTATTCGCTCGATTGTCTAATAATGTTTTGTGTCGTTTTGATTTCTATATACACCGGGTCGTGATCTGAACTGAGCGTCTGTATTGTCCTGATGTTTTCTATACTGTCGATGTTCTTTGCCACTGCTATATCTAGCGTACTTGGTGTCATTCCACTAAAGGGGAAGAATTCCCCCCTGAATTTACTATTATATGCTCAATGTTGGCATTTACATTCGCGGCTAAAGCATGTGGTATATTACTCTTTATAATGAAAGCTACTCCCCCACCTGGCCTGTCAGGTCTATCATGTCTATAAATGTCGTATTCACGCACTATTATTTTGTGATTCTGTTTTAGATTTGTCTCCTATAATATTACAATGTCAAATTTATGATTAGAAATGAGGTTGCGCACAAGATATAGCTTGATAAGCAGCCCGTTTACATTGTAAAAACAGATTTTGTATTGTCACTGTATACCGCAGCGAATTTAATTCTTGAAAGTATCTGAATTGAGATTAAACATAAAGTTATTGTAAGTTAAAAATAAAGACGCTTTGCTGTGGCATGCCCTTAGCTTTGAATTAAGATCTCTTACCGGTCTTGTCAGTTCTGCGATGTTAACTAATGAATTAAGTTCTTGTATCTCATGATTCAGGGCGAAAACGTCGTCCATACCTCCTTTTATATTATCTTTGTTGTGTTAGTTGGGTGGCTGTTGCCTTGTCTGTTGTCTAGTGGCTTGTTGTGTCCTGTTTCCTCGAATGAGCGGAAATTCTTCGTTGTATTCGTCTCATTTGTTGGTCTCTCTGCTATTTTTATCCCACATATTTCTTTTTGGAGCGGGTAATAATGGTTTGTTTTCTGTCGTTAATTGTAGCAACCCTGTCTAGATAAACTTTACACTTGGTGAAATTGACCGAATGGTCGGCCCCCCACATTTAAAACATTTGGCAGGTATGTCTCTAGACTTGACACACGTCTTGGTATGGTAATTAACTGCACATTTGAGACTGTTTGGTGGCCCGCCGCAATTGGATGTTGCGTGCCCCCACGCCTGGCAATTGTGGCACTGTATAATCTGCTGTGTTGACCTGCGTGTCTCCCAGGTCACTCTGGTATACAGTACCACTCTAACATTTCTGTTAGATTCTAATGTTATTGATGGATCATTTACTACCAGATATAGAGGTCTATTCTTAGTAGTCATGCGGTATGTTGATCTAACTTTGATATTGTATGAATTTATTAGATCTTCTTCTAGATCATCAATTTTGGTGCCGTCTCCCAATCCACGAAGCACGAAAGCATGCGATTTATTGCTTTAACTACTGTAGGTATAGTATGCCATCTCCTCACTTTTTACATTGGCCTATTTATCCTCGGTGAATACTATTGTCAACATATTAGTGCATTTAATGTTAAATTGTCCTTTGATAATTATTTTTAACGTGCTCATTAGTCCCTTATGGTCTTCTGGAACTCAATTCATCACTATTGGTAGCATGTTGGGTCGTTTTTTGTTTCATGTCTCGTCTTTTTTCTCTGTGACTTTAGTTGTGTCGGTAACTTTCGTCCTCTTTTACTTGCGATTCATCTGATAAAATCTTATATCGGTTTTTGAGTGGTAAAGGCGGCATTTGTAACGTAGCCATAACTTTTTGTTTAAGTACTCTTCTTAAGTTTGTACTGATTTTGGGTGGCCTGTTGATTTCTACATCCATGGCCTCTCCTCTTTGTAGAACATCTATTTTGTTGGTATCACCCTCATCTACTCTTGTTCTCTTAGAACTCAGAATTGGCCTCATACACCCATATTGTGGCCAATAAAAAGAGTAAACTAAGAATCACCGGTAACTATAAGCTGACACTGAACCCGAGAATCATAATAGACATCGTCGATGCTTATACGCACCTAGAAAATGATGAAAATTTTAGTCACGTGTTAACGTTGAATACTACCACTCATGGAACAACACGCGCAGTGTAGGGGCAGCAAATATCCCCGCTATTTGGCAGCGACGCATGGACACAGTTCTCCAGGAACTACCCAATGTCGTCAATTTCTTTAATGACATCATCGTCTACGCGGACCGATTCGATAATCTGCTGCAGGCACTAACGTCAACTCTGGACCATTTTAGGATACATGGATACCGTTCAAAATGCTCTTTCGCTAAAACAGTCCTGGAAGCCCTGGGCCACAAGGTCGACGTAAATGGGATACATAAATCAGATGGACACATTTAAGCTGTACGAGATGCTCCGAAGCCATCGACGCCGGAGGAACTGCAACTTTTTCTTGTCAAGGCAACATATTACAGCTCTTTCATCCCCGACCTGTCAACAAGGGAACGTCCTCTTCGAGATATGCCCCTCAAGGACCCCTTTGCATGGACTTCAGCTGGTACAGAGGCCTACCTGGACATCAAGAAGATTTTGATCTCGCTGCAAGTCCTGATGCAGTACGATCCGTCACTTCCGTTGCTGTTAGCAACAGACGCAAGCAGTACGGGATTGAGGGCAGTCCTATCTCACCGACTCAGTAATGGACAGGAACTACCAATTGCATACGCAATTCGCACGATGTCAGCTGCGGAACAGAGGTCCCTCCAATAGATAAAGAAGCACTTGCTATCGTTTGGGCTGTAAAAAAGTTCTTCGACCACCTCTACGCTTGCGATTTCACGCTGATTACAGACCATAAGTCGCTGACATAGATCTTATACCCGAAAAAGTCACTCCCGGTACTCTGCATTAGTCGAATGGCCAACTACGCGGACTATTTGGCAAATTTTAACTTTGACGTTATTTTCAAAACGTCAAATGCGAACGCCGTCTATTGTTCTCGGGTGCATGCGATGTTAACATCCACTACAACTCGTCATGAAGGAGGGAGGGAGGGAGGGAGGAAGCAGAGGACTATGACGAGTTTGACCAATTTGTCGTACATCAAACTACACAGTTACCAGTCCGAGCAGAGACCATCGCACGGGACACCCGGAGAGATCAACATCTTGGCAACATCACCAAACTATTGGAATTGGGACAGGACCTTGTTCGCCATGGATTTAAAGCTCCTGAAGCTAAATATAGGCTCGCGGAAAATTGCTTATTATTTGAGCACCGAGTTGTTATACCGCCATACGGGACACTATCATTCAGGATCTACATGCTGCCCCTCATCGGCATCGTCAAAATGAAAGGGCTGGCTTGCTCGTTTGTTTTCTGGTCAGGTATCGATGCAGACATCAAACGTATTGCCAAGATTTGTATCGAATGTGCTAGATATACACATGCACCACCCAAATTTAGAGAACACCACTGGAAGTATACCAAGGTACCATGGGCAAGGATTCATGTTGACTATGCGGGCCTAGTAGCCGGAAAAATGCTTCTGATCATCGTAGACGCCTACAGCAAGTGGCTGGAAGTGAAACCTACTAAGGTGATGATGGAACCGCAACTGTCAATATCTTTGCCGTGTACGGAGTAACAGTTACCATTGTATCCGATGATGGAACACAATTCACAACAGAAGAACTCAAAACTTTTCTTCAAAGATCGGACGTAAAGTATCACAAACTGACTGCTCCGTACCACCCATCAACGAATGGACATACTTTCACATACATTGTGTGCCTTTTAAAAGGAGATAGAAAACTACGCCATTTTGATGCCTTATTACGTGTTGTCTACATCTTGGCGCAATATTTTTAATATTTTGCTTGCTTCTGTCAGTGTCAGTGAATGGAGTGTTTTGCTCGTTCCGCCGTTTACTGTGATTTTACCATTTTCTTTGTGTTTACATAAACCCCAACGAACAAGTTTTGAGGATTTAAATATTATTTTGTGTTTTAGACGTGATTTACACGATTATTTTTAATTAATTGGTGATTGTATGTTAATTTTTAGTGCTTTTTTGTTCTCTTTTCATTGTTTAAATACCAGGATGTATAGAGACTACCAGTTTAACATTTAGGAAATATATGTGTTGCCTAACCTAGTAGTAAAGGTACAGTTTATTGCTAAAGAATCAGTTAGTTCACTCGGACCAATTGAATATTCCAAAATAACATCCACTCCAGGGATACAAATTCAGGATGTGCAGAAGATAGCTGTTTGAATATAGGCGGTTGTCATATATTGTATTATCCGAGTTGCGCAGTGTATGAACTGGAACATTGAGATCAAAAGTGCCGACGCAGAGTGAGCGAACTGATTCTTTAGCTATAAACTGTGGTAAAGGCATCAAAATGGCCGCGCCCTATGTTGGGCGTGTCAGACCTCTCTCTTTCACCGTATATGCTGCGTTTGAGAGTCCACATCGGATGCATCTGAGATGTTGTGAATTTTTTATCACGTGATAGAGAATTATATCTGAATGTAGATGTAATAAACAAACGCTCTAGACTTTATTTGGTCACGTGATAAAATGTCAATGACAAGTTAGAAGTTTAAACTTATTAAATTTGACTTTTGAGACTACAAATCAACCTAAATTTGAAATATAAACAAAAATTAAACAAACTAATCACTTTTATATTCATAACAAAGGATAAATTGACAAACAAGACTTCACAGAACACTTACTTTCTGACATGGAACGAACATCTCATTTCAAATCGAGATGTAAAAAATGTAATCTGAACAGGTACATCTGGGATAAACAAACGCAGATGTAGATATAGTAGATGTGTCCGATGTGGATAAAAAAACGCTCGAGATGTAAAAAATGTATCCTATGTGGATTCTCAAACGCGGCAATTGTAATCAAAGTATGTGGCGAGTTGTTACACTTGACATGGAACATGGAACTGAATTTAGACTAGTCTAAGGAACCGAACCCACAACCTATGTTGGGCGTGTCGGACACATACTTTGATTTTATTTACTATACGGTGCATTGAGTAGAAATCCAGACAACTATGTTAGAATAGATCGAAAATTTATTTAAATAGTAGGATTTTATTTTCCAGGGTTATTCGACTACGCCTTGTCCTTAATATGTTGATGGCACGTTAATCTCCTATCTAGTTGAGAACATAAGTATTTAATTGAAGCTCTAGCTTTGTTGGTTTTGTATAGTGAGGGGCGTGGATATACCTTGGATCCACCTCTTTGTCAGTACCATAGTTTCGGTTTTACTCGAATTGATTTTCATTTTGTTGTCAACTAGATATATCATCAACGGTTCATTTATATGGTTGTCCTGCTCCCTGGTGGCAGTTTCTGCAGATTTATTTCTGTTAAATAAACAGATGTCATTGCGTACAATGCCGTCTGTACACCATTATCACCCATGGGTAAATACGAGGTCATAATCGTGTACAGATGAGGCGAGAGTACTGAGCCCTGCGGGACTCCCGTCATCGCCAGGAATGGTTCTGTAATTGTCGAGTAAATTTTTAGGCAGAATTGTCTATTAGTCAGGTATGACTGTATTAGTTTTACAATATGCCCAGAAAAGTTATTCACAAGCATTTTGTATATTAACCCACGGGTACAGATAGTGTCAAAGGCCTTTTCACCGTCTAGTGTTACGATTACTGTTTGTAGATCGTTATTAAATTGTCGTTTCGCGTGATGTGAAATGCGCAATACCTGAGCTACTGTGCTATGACTTTCTATGAAACCGTATTGTTCCAGTGGGATAATTTGTATATGTTGTTCCATTTTCTTGAGTCTAATTAGTAAAATTGTGTCTATGATTTTTGATATTGTGTTAAGTAAGGAAATGGGCCTGTTTGGATTTGTACATTTTGGAATCACTTTGTATTCTATCGATTTAGTTAGTTACGGTGGTCTGACAATTAATGTCAGATAATAACAAAAAATTATTACATCTTGTCCGCTATTCTTGAATGATCCAAAAGTTATCCTGTACTTTAAAGAATAAATAGTTGGACGAACCAGCATCTTTAATTGGTATTTAGGGGCATTAGCCATTACATTGGTCCTTCGAGCCGGACACTGATTCACTGGAAGTAATCAGAAAATTGGATTTTTTGGATAGGCCTCCATACTGTTAATGTTTTCTATCGTTTTGGGGAAGACTAGCAATGGACAAGTGGGTTTCTAAATTGGGAATTGGTGAGAAACTACTTGGAAAATGCACACGTCTTAGGTAGAAGAATACATACAGATAGAAGCGGTACAGGTATTTGGATAAAGCAGTTCTAGCATTGTTTTATAGTTTCGGGTACAAGTTTGATAAGTCTTCATTAGTTTTATAAAATATCTATAAAAATGGCTGAAGGTGACAGTCAGATGTCTCCTCAAGAGTTAGTTGCTTTGAAGGAATTAAAAAATAAAAGAAAATTTATAAAGGGTCAACTTACTCGAATTGAAACATTTATTAATAATTTCACTGTTGATAAAGGGGAACAAATTCCTACTAGGTTAAAATTATGCGAGGAGTTTTGGGAAAGGTTCGAACATATTCAGTTTCAAATAGAGCAAATTGATACATCTGACAATGAATTAGCGGAAAGGGACACCTTCATGGATAAATATTGCGAGGTGGCAAGTAGTTTACATAAGTTAAATGGAATGTCAGCTAGTTCTAGTAGAAACAATAGAATATCTAGTTTGGGTGTAAATGATATAAAACTACCAGCAATAGAAATTCCGACTTTGTGGGGTTCACACGAAACTTGGTTAGAATTTCATATTTTCAAAGCGGTAGTAGATTCTAATCCGAACTTAGGGGAAACTCAAAAGTTCTATTACTTAAAAAAGGCATTAAAAGGTGGGGCTGCTGACGTAATCCAGTCGCTAGAGAATTCTTCTACCAATTATACTGAAGCTTGGAAGTTATTAAAAGAAACTTACGAGAATAAAAAGGTTATTGGTTTAAGTCATTTAGATAGTTTACTAGGATTTCCAGTTATGAATAAGGAATCAGATACTCAGTTAAGGAAATTTTAAAACCAAATAAAAAAGATCTTCGTGCTTTAAAAACGTTAGATATACCGGTTGAAAATTGGGATGTAATACTTATTTATTTATTTGAAATGAAACTAGATGATATCATACGAAGTGAATGGAAAAAAAAGGTACCTTTAAACGATTTCGCAAAGCTAGATACTTTTTTAACGTTTCTTTCGCATAAATTTCAGCGACTGGATTCCGACAACAGTAAAAAAGTAGCGAAATCAACAAATCATGAAGTTAAAAAGTCTGACAGGTTTTTAAAATCATTCGTTAGTATGGACAAAGGAAACCAGGTTTGCAGAGTATGTGACAAGACTAATCATTCTATTAAAGATTGTAAAAGGTTTTTAGAGTTAACAGAAATACAAAAAAAGGAATTAGTTCAATCACTTCACCTATGCTGGAATTACTTAAGACCGGGACACAGAGTTCAAAGTTGTAAAAGTGTAAGTTGTAGGGTTTGTGGTAAAAGACATAATAGTTTGTTGCATCCTAAACGACTCATTTCATTGGGAGAAAAGGAGGCAGCTCATTGTAGTCAGGTAGTTCAGGAAATAAATTCGAATTTGACTGAGTTGGAGCGGAATATTGAACAAAGGGATACAATGGTAGAATTTACGGGTCACATAAAAGATTTGTCTAAGGTGATGTATTATTATCAACAGCAATAGTTTTTGTAGAAGATATCTTGCGTAACAAACATAGGTGTAGGGCTTTATTGGATTGCGGATCCATGTCAAATTTTATGACAAGTAAATTATGGGAGAGGCTAAACTTATCAAAAAGAAAAACTAGGATTACAATAACAGGCATAGGGCATGGTTGTACAGAGGTTAAATACTTAACAGATGCTGTCTTTCATTCGCGTGTTAATAATATAAGGTTTAGGACTTCATTTTTGTTATTGGACAAAATTTCTGAAAATATACCATCAATGTACGTGGATTCTCAAATATTACAAATTTCAAGCGGAATTTGTTTGGCAGATGAAAAGTTTGGAGACGTTGATAAAGTAGATATACTTCTAGGCAGCAGTATATTTTGGGATTTATTGGAGATGGAAAAAATTAAGTTGGGTAATGGAGGCACCATACTTCAAAATACAAAATTAGGTTGGATAGTAACAGGTCCTGTGACTATGCCGGTAAATAGGGAAAGGGAGAGCAAGGTAAGAGTGTGTAACTTTGTTTCAAATGGTGGCTTAGGCGATCAATTAGAGAAATTTTGGAGTTTGGAAGAGGTTCCGTTGGTCAAAAAATTTACAAAAGAAGAAGAAGAGTGCGAAAAATCCTTTAGAGAAAATACTTTTAGAGATAGTAGTGGGAGGTTTGTGGTGGCACTTCCATTCAAATGTGGTATTCCGGAATTAGGGCAGTCGTATGACATCGCACTTAAAAAGTTTTTTCAACTCGAAAGAAAGTTGACTAAGAATGAGAGTATAAGAAAAGAGTATTGTCAGTTTATCAGTGAATACGTTGAAATGGGACATGCTTCAATAGTAGACGTTGCAGAGGATGATGTAATGGGTCATTCGAACATTTGTTATCTTCCTCATCATTGTGTAATCAAGGAAATGTCATTGACCACTAGGTTACGAGTGGTTTTTGACGCCAGTGCTGCTACAAGTAACGGATTATCTCTTAATAATAAATTAATGGTAGGTCATAAGTTGCAGCAGGATATCTTTAATATATTAGTTCGCTTCAGAACACATGAAGTAGTAGTGTCTGCGGATGTGGCTAAAATGTAAAGCCAAGTGCTAGTAAGGGCGGATCACAGAGATTTTCAAAGAATATTATGGAGATCTTCAAGTGAGGATCCAGTTCGGATATATAGATTAAATACGATAACCTATGGAACAGCGAGTGCTCCATTTTTGGCAGTAAGAGCCTTACAGCAGTTAGGGTACGAGTGTGAGAATGAATATCCCGAAATCTGTAGAATTATTTTGACGGACTTTTATATGGATGATCTGTTGACAGGAAATATGTCTGTTGAAGGGGCTAAGGTAATAAAGCAGGAAATTAGTAAAATTTTAGAATCATGAGGTTCCATTTTAAGGAAGTGGATATCAAATAAACGTGAGGTTTTATGCGAAGATGAAGGTAGACAAGGCATAGAGCATTATATTTCTAGTGATTCTGAAAATTCTAAAATCTTGGGGCTATTATGGAATTCTAGTAGGGACGTTTTACGATTTCAGGTAAACTTAGATAGATTGGCGGCTCATGAAAGGGTGACAAAACGAAAAATATTAGCGACTGTGGCGCAAGTGTTCGATCCATTAGGTTTGATAGGTCCAATAATTGTAAGAGCGAAGCTTTTATTGCAGCACTTGTGGACAGTTAAAAAGGGTTGGGATGAAGAATTAGTTGGAGAAATATCGACTTCTTGGTTAAAGTTTAAGGAACAAATTAAGGAATTGGATTCGCTGGAGATACCTAGGCACGTCTTTTGCAGTCAAGTCAGAGAAATTAAAATACACTGTTTTAGTGATGCTTCTACACTTGCTTATGGTGCATGTATTTACATGCAAACTACGAATTCACAAAGTAGGTACGAATCCAAACTTCTTTGTTCCAAATCTAGAGTTGCACCTCTAAAGGTAATTTCATTACCTAGACTTGAACTTTGTGGTGCGCTTCTGTCGGCTAAATTAGCAAAAGTGGTAATGAATTCAATAAATTTCAATGTCAATAGGGTAATATTCTGGTGTGACTCTTCCATAGTATTATCATGGGTAGCGGGAGAACCAACTGATTGGGTGACATTCGTGGCAAATAGAACATCAGAAATTCAAAGTCTTACTGAAGGTTTTATATGGAGACATGTTGCATCAGCAGATAATCCAGCAGATGTCGTGTCACGAGGTATGAACTTAGAGCAGTTAAAAAATTGTAAATTATGGTGGCGGGGTCCAGATTGGCTTTGTAAAGATGAAGCGAATTGGCCTAAGCAGAAGCAGTTTGAAATTCATGATTTACCTGAAAGAAGAACAATTCGAAATGTATTCTTAGTAGGTAGTAGTCTTGATATCTTTGAAAGATATTCCAATTTATTTAAATTACAAAGGGTTTTGAGTTATTGTTTACGATTCATGAGTAACTGCAGAAAACCTAAAGCATTAAGAGTCACTGGATCTTTAACCGTTGGGGAATTGAAATCTTGCATGATGGTGTTAGTCAAGATGTCGCAAAGCTAATATTGGGAAACTGAAATTAGGCTATTACAGAAATCAAAATATATTCCTAGGGCAAGCAAGCTTTTAGCGTTTAATCCATTTCTGGATAACGAAGGTATTCTAAGGGTGGGCGGAAGGTTAGCAAATTCTAATTTACAATTTGAACAAAAACATCCTGCTATATTATCTGGTAAGAGTAAGTTTACTAAACTATTAATTAATTATGAACACAAGAGGTTATTACATGCAGGACCGCAAGCCTTACTAGCACATCTTCGTCAAAAATTTTGGATAATTTCGGGAAAAACAGTTGTAAAAAATATGGTTCAAAAATGTATAACTTGTGCAAGGGCTAAACCTAAAAATTTTAATCAGCTCATGGGTGATTTGCCCAAGGATTGTGTGATACCCAGACGGCCTTTCAGTAATTGCGGTTTAGATTATGCTGGACCATTTGAAATAATGATTAAAAAGGTAAGAGGCTGTGCTTCAACGGAAGCTTACTTATGTATATTTGTCTGTTTCTCAACAAGGGCTGTACATTTGGAACTAGTAAATGACCTTACTACTCATGCATTTTTAAATTGTTTTAAGAGATTTGTCTCAAGAAGAGGCTTGCCTACCAATATTTATTCAGATAACGCAACAAATTTTGTAGGGGCGCGAAACGAAATAAGGACCCTAATAAATTTCATTAAGGAAAGACAAGTTCAAACCGAATTTGAGAAATATTTTACGGAATTGTCAATTAACTGGCACTTTATTCCGCCAAGGGCTGCGCATTTTGGGGGGTTTGTGGGAATCTGCGGTAAGGACAGCTAAATATCATCTAACGCGGGTTATAGGACAACAAAAACTAACTTTTGAGGAGCTATTCACTGTAATAACACAAGTAGAATCTTGCATGAATTCAAGACCGCTTGTACCCCTGACACAAGATACAGAGTACTTGCAGGTGCTCACTCCGGGGCATTTTTTAATTGGAACGTCTCTATTGGCACCACCCCAAGAAGAGTTGATAGATACCAATACTAAAAGGTTAAATCGTTACCAGCTGATCTCCCAAATCGTCCAAAGCTTTTGGAAGAAATGGTCTCGCGAGTATTTGTCTAATCTACAACAACGAAGCAAATGGAGAACTGTTGAAAATATCAAAGTGGGTGACTTGGTAGTGGTTAAAGACAAAGATTTTCCACCTCTTAAGTGAAAAATAGCTAGAATTACTATGTTACATCCGGGAAAGGACGGAATTACTCGTGTTGTGACAATAAAAACTTCAAATGGTTTGTGTCGAAGAGCATTAACCGAACTTTGTGTATTGCCCGTAGAAAGGGCATAAGTATATTTTGGGAATTTTAAATTATCATTGTTATTATTTGTGAATATTAGGTTTATGTAATTTTGTTTCAGTTGATTGGTTCAATACATTTGTAAATTATATTGAATGATAATGTCATCATTCAAGGGTGGCGGCATGTTTGGATTTGTACATTTTGGAATCACTTTGTATTCTATCGATTTAGTTAGTTACGGTGGTCTGACAATTAATGTCAGATAATAACAAAAAATTATTACATCTTGTCCGCTATTCTTGAATGATCCAAAAGTTATCCTGTACTTTAAAGAATAAATAGTTGGACGAACCAGCATCTTTAATTGGTATTTAGGGGCATTAGCCATTACAGGGCCAATAACTATCGATTTTATTAGCTGGTTTACCTGCCTTAAGAATTGGATAAATGGTTCCAGATCTTAGGGTACAAATAAGTGAAGCGGCGAGGACAGAGCCACGTGGCGAGGGTAGCAGCATCACACGAGATACACGATTATAGTGGCGCTACGATTTAAAGAGTTAACAGCACGAGGCATGTATAAATTTCATATAGTTTACTAGTTGCTTTATAGTTTTCAAGATGTTTTTAGAGAGTAAAGATAAAATTTTGTTTGATAATGAAGCACTAAGCCTACTATTGGTTAGAAGTAGGCAATAATATAATGAACATCTAGTAAATGAAAGAAGAAGTAAGGTGGAACAATATCAAAACCTTTTTCTGAAGCCAATAAAATATCCTGACAAGTTTTTTTAATACCTACGTATGGATTTATCCACCATACTAGAAAAAGTGACCGCTCATCTAACTAAGAAATGGACAAATTATATACATCAGCTAAAATAATGATTTTACCTCGCGCTGAATAAATTCTGAATTTAAATCAAGACTCCACGCTCCATGTGACTCCAAGCGGCAACTCGTCGCTTAGAGCTTTAGAATGTACCTATCAATTTAAAATATAGTACGATACAAGAACCCTTGCCGCTTCACTATATTTGTACCCTTATTGACGTTTCGTCAGATAGCGTGGCATAGCGTAGTGTCAGAACAATGTGTCTCGGTCTTAATTATTTTTAACACGCTTATATTAGCTTCATTCACCTGTATGTATGTTTGTAACTCTCCTTTGAACTCAAGTGGCTTATTACTGTCAGTATATCCCGTTAAGTCAAGTTCGTTCGTGGCCGAGCGGTCTAACGCGCGGCTTTTGGATTGCCAGTCACACCGATCGTGGGTTGTAATCCCCACGGCTAAAAAATTTTTTTTTCAGCAATTTTTTTTTAATAATCGAACTAAAAAATAAATATAGTTTAAAAAAACTAAAAAACACGGTTTTAAAATACATCGAACAATAATAAATGGAAAATACTAGTATTATTGTGAAAAAAGCGTGGGGCGCTTTGTCCATATTTCTCGTACATGGAGCGCCCGACGCTTTTTTCACAATAATACTAGTATTTTCCATTTATTATTGTTCGATGTATTATAAAAGCGTGTTTTTTAGTTTTTTAAAACTATATTTATTGTATATTTCAGATTTCTTTATCTGCTTCAGCAGGTCCGGTTTACCTCTATAACGTACTTAAGAAATTCCTGTAAATGTCATTTTGACTTACATTAAATCATGCTTTCGACCATTTTTATTTGAAGGCAGTTGCATTTTTTAGTCCATTGTGCAACAAAAACAAGCTTGTGACTATCGGGTCATACAATCATGATGAGTCGGGTCCAGTTTGACTAGACAACACCCAGAATGATTTTATCGCGTGCTGAAACAAACCTAAAGAAACCTCAATGTTCCCAATATTTTTATCCACGGGGACATTTAGTACATCAACCAGGACGACCGGGACAGAAATTTCAAACCGGTGACATGTCCCGGTGTACCGGGATGAATGGCAACCCTACCCTCGCGGCTAGCAGCTGCGGTCCTCTCACGGGCAGGTTTAAATAATTAAGATAAAAGGTCCATTAATTTGAGAAGAACGGGATTTAATTAACTAATGCTTAAAATTTGAGTGTATGTGACCACGGACTAGTCTGAGATTACATCAGCATTGAAGCATGGTACCTCAAAAATTTACTTCGGAATGCCATTAATTGTTTTGATAACTTATGAAGTGTAGCAAATATAAACAAATAAAAGTGAAAAATGAAAATATGAAAATTGTAAACTACTGGTTTCCCCCTTATCGCTTACTAGAATGCTTCCATATAGTATAATATAGTATAATATAGTTAGTTTTACTACAAAAATAAAATTTTAAATTCTAAGAAAAAAATCTGATGTGTCCAACACATGACTTTCCTATCTAGTTATTATAGGCTTTTTCCGGTTATTTTGTACAACCTATTGCAGCATCTCTATAAATGTTTAGAGGATAAACTAAATATGTACATTGTCCACATACATCTACCTCAAAACATTTTTCTATAGATATTCATTGAAAACGAAAATACTGAAAAATTTAAATTTAGCACTTTTACATTACGGTCCATTTTAGAAAAATCATGTATAAACAAAAATTATAGAGATCGATATCGCAAACAACTTTTAATTCAACAATTTTCATAAAAATCAGAAATGTGGAGGATAAACGTACTGTTAATTCAAAATGGTACACTACATTTACACTACATTTTGTTTGTCTCAGGTACTCCAAAAGATACGCGACAATATGTCTAAGAGGAAGGAACATCTTGCATCAAGATGAGGCTCAGACTCACCCTGATGCTCGAACAAATGAGTATTTGAAAGCCCAAAATATAGAAATAATGGGTTGTTCACCGTATAGTCCGGACCTAGCACCTAATGGCCTTTTTTTGTTTCCGCAGATATCTAAAGGATAAATTTTGGGGTTTGCGTTTTACACCTGCCGAAGGAGCGCTTGATGCCTTTAAAAATTAAATAAACAAACTACGGCCAGAAGATTGAAGAAAATGTTTCAGGAATGGCTTTCGCAGATAGAAAAATATATTGACTGGAAGAGAATACTTTGAAAAATTATAAATAAATGTTTTGTATAAATAAACTGTGTTTTCTTTACTAGGCTCAACGGAATGAAAACGGCCCTCGTAGCACAAGCAGTTTATAACTTTGTGGTAGATTCTTAATTAGTACTGGTTTCCATTAAATTTTTTTTTACAAAACTCCCTTAGAGATATTTTTTAAATTTCAAGTATGCGTCTAATCTTAATTGTACAATATTTTATTTATTTAATAAGTATGTATGTTTTTTTATTATACTCTATTGAGGTATTTGGAAGGATAAAACACAATTATAAATATCGATTATAAAAAAACTATTTTACAAATTAACTCTGCTAACCTGCAAATTTGACACTGTTACGCCACTTATTTATCAACTTTACAATATGGCGCTGACAATGACTACACTTTCTCGCATATCACATTGACGCAGTTATACTTTTCTTTTAATCTAAAGTATAAAGAAACAGAAAGAACACCTTTTAGAAGCTTATCGTACCTTTAACTGTTTTATTTTTGTACAAAATTCTAATACTTGTTTGGTTCCCAAAGTGTTGTAGATCAAAGCTTGTTTTAAGTCTTCATTAAATCTGAAATTAAAAAATTGAATTTAAAAGTATATATTAAAATATTTAATAAAAATTATGTATTTTACAATTGGAAAAAGGTACCTTACAAATATTAAAAAGATCTACCTACAAATCGATGGAAACATGTAGTAAAACAAGTGTGGCGAAAGGGGCTGCTTTCAAGCTATTCTGTTTAACTTAATTATAAATGGTTTTAATTAAGCTTAATTCATAATGGTTTTGTGTGATTCATTTGCTAACTAGTGGCATTAAATGCAGTCATCGCAAATATCTATATTTTTTTTTTGAAAGAGGTTGGCCCGAAATGTTTAATTCAAAAATTAATATTCACTAAATTATTATTATTAAGAACTTTAGGAAGTGTAACAGTTGTGTGTAAAATGAAAGTAAAATAACTATTTGTGTATTAAGAGCGAAAAGTGATTCTTTGCCGCTCGAGACAGAAAGTTAGCGAGCGCGGCAATTTGTTGAAAGCGGCAACGAACTTTTTGTTAAAAATGCACAGAATATTTTTTCTACAATCACACTTTTTTAAGCAATAGATATAAAATCTGAAAATTTGTCGTAACTATTGTATAATCTGTTGCCTATACCTACAAAAATCATCAAAACAGCAGTTGATATTCAAAGTCCATGTTAACTTGGATAATATAACAAAAAAAAACATGTAACTACGTACAAATAACTTAAAAATCATTGTATTGTAGCTAATTTAAATAAGACGAGCAATAAAGCTATCAACTTTGTCGTTTGGCGAACGACTAAGCTGTTAGTTGGCAAAAAATGTCAACTTTGTGGTTGGATTTTAAAGCGCAAAAGTCTACTTTGGATAGTGATAAAAAATCACTGTTGAAAACAGTTGCTTCATAATAACGATTTTTTCTCGTACAATAGTTTGGGCTTGAAATTGCAGCCTTTGCCACATTTTTCATCTAATATATAATTGCACTATTACTTTCAAGTTCGAAATTTTAAATGAATCGACGTCAACTTATCAGACATTAGCAAAACTCACAGATATGAACTTACAGACCACCTAGAAGTACGATACATATCTTGACAAGATATAAAGAGAGGACTAGTAACGTCGCAGGAAATCTTGTTCCATTCTGACACCAATGATATTTGACCACAGGAGTAATATGTTGGAAATAAAACAATGAACTTATTTATGTTATTAGTACTTTATTGATCATTTTAGGAATAAAGCAAGTTCAAAGCGTAAAAATTAAAATAAATAAGGAACAATAAATTAGGCACAATAAAATATATATACAAGGTGTGCCACGCTAAACGGGACGGAGCATGGTGGGTTAACTACAAACTGCATTCTTTCGACATAAATCATCGAGATAGAATAAATAGATACGATATAAACACTATTTTGCGATATGACAATTGGACGCAATTCAACTGACGAATAAGTGTAATGAAAATGGCGACATGAATCGGAGTTTGATTTATTTAAAAATGATTTTATATCACATATTTGCCTGCGGCTTTGCACACGTGGTGTCGTGTTTGTAATTTAAAAAATGAATATTTATTAATTTTTATTATTTTTTTATTAATTTTTAATTATTTCTATTCATTTTTTTTTTTAAATTAATTTTTATTAATTTTTATTAATTTTTATTAATTTTTATTAATTTTTATTAATTTTTATTAATTTTTATTAATTTTTATTAATTTTTATTAATTTTTATTAATTTTTATTAATTTTTATTATTTTTATAAATTTTTATTAATTTTTATTAATTTTTATTAATTTTTATTAATTTTTATTAATTTTTATTAATTTTTATTAATTTTTATTAATTTTTATTAATTTTTATTAATTTTTATTAATTTTTATTATTTTTATTAATTTTTATTAATTTTTATTAATTTTTATTAATTTTTATTAATTTTTATTAATTTTTATTAATTTTTATTAATTTTTATTAATTTTTAATAATTTTTAATAATTTTTAATAATTTTTAATAATTTTTAATAATTTTTAATAATTTTTAATAATTTTTAATAATTTTTAATAATTTTTAATAATTTTTAATAATTTTTAATAATTTTTAATAATTTTTAATAATTTTTAATAATTTTTAATAATTTTTAATAATTTTTAATAATTTTTAATAATTTTTAATAATTTTTAATAATTTTTTAATAATTTTTAATAATTTTTTAATAATTTTTAATAATTTTTAATAATTTTTTAATAATTTTTAATAATTTTTAATAATTTTTAATAATTTTTAATAATTTTTAATAATTTTTAATAATTTTTAATAATTTTTAATAATTTTTAATAATTTTTAATAATTTTAATATAATAATTTTTAATAATTTTTAATAATTTTTAATAATTTTTTAATAATTTTAATAATTTTTAATAATTTTTAAAATTTTAAATATTTTTAATAATTTTTAATAATTTTTAATAATTTTTAATAATTTTTAATAATTTTTAATAATTTTTAATAATTTTTAATAATTTTTAATAATTTTTAATAATTTTAATAATTTTTAATAATTTTTAATAATTTTTAATAATTTTTAATAATTTTAATAATTTTTAATAATTTTTAATAATTTTTAATAATTTTTAATAATTTTTAATAATTTTTAATAATTTTTAATAATTTTTAATAATTTTTAATAATTTTAATAATTTTTAATAATTTTTAATAATTTTTAATAATTTTAATAATTTTAATAATTTTTAATAATTTTTAATAATTTTTAATAATTTTTAATAATTTTTAATAATTTTTAATAATTTTTAATAATTTTTAATAATTTTTAATAATTTTTAATAATTTTTAATAATTTTTAATAATTTTTAATAATTTTAATAATTTTTAATAATTTTTAATAATTTTTAATAATTATTAATAATTTTTAATAATTTTTAATAATTTTTAATAATTTTTAATAATTTTTAATAATTTTTAATAATTTTTAATAATTTTTTAATAATTTTTAATAATTTTTAATAATTTTTAATAATTTTTAATAATTTTTAATAATTTTTAATAATTTTTAATAATTTTTAATAATTTTTAATAATTTTTAATAATTTTTAATAATTTTTAATAATTTTAATAATTTTTAATAATTTTTAATAATTTTAAAATTTTTAATAATTTTTAATAATTTTTAATAATTTTTAATAATTTTTATAATTTTAATAATTTTTAATAATTTTTAATAATTTTTAATAATTTTTAATAATTTTAATAATTTTTAATAATTTTTAATAATTTTTAATAATTTTTAATAATTTTTAATAATTTTTAATAATTTTTAATAATTTTTAATAATTTTTAATAATTTTTAATAATTTTTAATAATTTTTAATAATTTTTTAATAATTTAATAATTTTTAATAATTTTTAATAATTTTTAATAATTTTTAATAATTTTTATAATTTTTAATAATTTTTAATAATTTTTAATAATTTTTAATAATTTTTAATAATTTTTAATAATTTTTAATAATTTTTAATAATTTTTAATAATTTTTAATAATTTTTAATAATTTTTAATAATTTTTAATAATTTTAATAATTTTTAATAATTTTTAATAATTTTAATAATTTTTAATAATTTTTAATAATTTTTAATAATTTTTAATAATTTTTAATAATTTTAATAATTTTTAATAATTTTTAATAATTTTTAATAATTTTTAATAATTTTTAATAATTTTTAATAATTTTTAATAATTTTTAATAATTTTTAATAATTTTTAATAATTTTTAATAATTTTTAATAATTTTTAATAATTTTTAATAATTTTTAATAATTTTAATAATTTTTAATAATTTTTAATAATTTTAATAATTTTTAATAATTTTTAATAATTTTTAATAATTTTTAATAATTTTTAATAATTTTTAATAATTTTTAATAATTTTTATAATTTTTAATAATTTTTAATAATTTTTAATAATTTTTAATAATTTTAATAATTTTTAATAATTTTTAATAATTTTTAATAATTTTTAATAATTTTTAATAATTTTTAATTAATAATTTTAATAATTTTTAATAATTTTTAATAATTTTTAATAATTTTTAATAATTTTTAATAATTTTTAATAATTTTTAATAATTTTAATAATTTTAATAATTTTTAATAATTTTTAATAATTTTTAATAATTTTTAATAATTTTTAATAATTTTTAATATTTTTAATAATTTTTAATAATTTTTAATAATTTTTAATAATTTTAATAATTTTTAATAATTTTTAATAATTTTTAATAATTTTTAATAATTTTTAATAATTTTTAATAATTTTTAATAATTTTTAATAATTTTTAATAATTTTAATAATTTTTAATAATTTTTAATAATTTTTAATAATTTTTAATAATTTTTAATAATTTTTAATAATTTTAATAATTTTTAATAATTTTTAATAATTTTTAATAATTTTTAATAATTTTTAATAATTTTTTAATAATTTTTAATAATTTTAATAATTTTTAATAATTTTTAATAATTTTAATAATTTTAATAATTTTTAATAATTTTTAATAATTTTTAATAATTTTTAATAATTTTAATAATTTTTAATAATTTTTAATAATTTTTAATAATTTTTAATAATTTTTAATAATTTTTATAATTTTTAATAATTTTAATAATTTTTAATAATTTTTAATAATTTTTAATAATTTTTAATAATTTTAATAATTTTTAATAATTTTTAATAATTTTTAATAATTTTTAATAATTTTTAATAATTTTTAATAATTTTTAATAATTTTTAATAATTTTTAATAATTTTTAATAATTTTTTAATAATTTTTAATAATTTTTAATAATTTTTAATAATTTTTAATAATTTTTAATAATTTTTAATAATTTTTAATAATTTTTAATAATTTTTAATAATTTTTAATAATTTTTAATAATTTTTAATAATTTTTAATAATTTTTAATAATTTTTATAATTTTAATAATTTTTAATAATTTTTAATAATTTTTAATAATTTTTAATAATTTTTAATAATTTTTAATAATTTTTATAATTTTAATAATTTTTAATAATTTTTAATAATTTTTAATAATTTTTAATAATTTTTAATAATTTTTAATAATTTTTAATAATTTTTAATAATTTTTAATAATTTTTAATAATTTTTAATAATTTTTAATAATTTTTAATAATTTTTAATAATTTTTAATAATTTTTAATAATTTTTAATAATTTTTAATAATTTTTAATAATTTTTAATAATTTTTAATAATTTTTAATAATTTTTAATAATTTTTAATAATTTTTAATAATTTTTAATAATTTTTAATAATTTTTAATAATTTTTAATAATTTTTAATAATTTTTAATAATTTTTAATAATTTTTAATAATTTTTAATAATTTTTAATAATTTTTAATAATTTTTAATAATTTTTAATAATTTTTAATAATTTTTAATAATTTTTAATAATTTTTAATAATTTTTAATAATTTTAATAATTTTTAATAATTTTTAATAATTTTTAATAATTTTTAATAATTTTTAATAATTTTTAATAATTTTTAATAATTTTTAATAATTTTTAATAATTTTTAATAATTTTTTAATAATTTTTAATAATTTTTAATAATTTTTAATAATTTTTAATAATTTTTAATAATTTTTAATAATTTTTAATAATTTTTAATAATTTTTAATAATTTTTAATAATTTTAATAATTTTTAATAATTTTTACTAATTTTTAATAATTTTTAATAATTTTTAATAATTTTAATAATTTTTAATAATTTTAATAATTTTTAATAATTTTTAATAATTTTTATAATTTTTAATAATTTTTAATAATTTTTAATAATTTTTAATAATTTTTAATAATTTTTAATAATTTTTAATAATTTTTAATAATTTTTAATAATTTTTAATAATTTTTAATAATTTTTAATAATTTTTAATAATTTTTAATAATTTTTAATAATTTTTAATAATTTTTAATAATTTTTAATAATTTTTAATAATTTTTAATAATTTTTAATAATTTTTAATAATTTTTTAATAATTTTTAATAATTTTTAATAATTTTAATAATTTTTAATAATTTTTAATAATTTTAATAATTTTTAATAATTTTTAATAATTTTTAATAATTTTTAATAATTTTTAATAATTTTAATAATTTTTAATAATTTTTAATAATTTTTAATAATTTTTAATAATTTTTAATAATTTTTAATAATTTTAATAATTTTTAATAATTTTTAATAATTTTTAATAATTTTAATAATTTTTAATAATTTTAATAATTTTAATAATTTTTAATAATTTTTAATAATTTTTAATAATTTTTAATAATTTTTAATAATTTTTAATAATTTTTAATAATTTTTAATAATTTTTAATAATTTTTAATAATTTTTAATAATTTTTAATAATTTTTAATAATTTTTAATAATTTTTAATAATTTTTAATAATTTTTAATAATTTTTAATAATTTTAATAATTTTTAATAATTTTTAATAATTTTTAATAATTTTTAATAATTTTTAATAATTTTTAATAATTTTTAATAATTTTTAATAATTTTTAATAATTTTTAATAATTTTTAATAATTTTTAATAATTTTTAATAATTTTTAATAATTTTTAATAATTTTTAATAATTTTTAATAATTTTTAATAATTTTTAATAATTTTTAATAATTTTTAATAATTTTTAATAATTTTAATAATTTTTAATAATTTTTAATAATTTTTAATAATTTTTAATAATTTTTAATAATTTTTAATAATTTTTAATAATTTTTAATAATTTTTAATAATTTTTAATAATTTTAATAATTTTTAATAATTTTTAATAATTTTTAATAATTTTTAATAATTTTTAATAATTTTTAATAATTTTTAATAATTTTTAATAATTTTTAATAATTTTTAATAATTTTTAATAATTTTTAATAATTTTTAATAATTTTTAATAATTTTTAATAATTTTTAATAATTTTTAATAATTTTTAATAATTTTTTAATAATTTTTAATAATTTTTAATAATTTTTAATAATTTTTAATAATTTTTAATAATTTTTAATAATTTTTAATAATTTTTAATAATTTTTAATAATTTTTAATAATTTTTAATAATTTTTAATAATTTTTAATAATTTTTAATAATTTTTAATAATTTTTAATAATTTTTAATAATTTTTAATAATTTTTAATAATTTTTAATAATTTTTAATAATTTTAATAATTTTTAATAATTTTTAATAATTTTTAATAATTTTTAATAATTTTTAATAATTTTTAATAATTTTTAATAATTTTTAATAATTTTTAATAATTTTTAATAATTTTTAATAATTTTTAATAATTTTTAATAATTTTTAATAATTTTTAATAATTTTAATAATTTTTAATAATTTTTAATAATTTTTAATAATTTTTAATAATTTTTAATAATTTTTAATAATTTTTAATAATTTTTAATAATTTTTAATAATTTTTAATAATTTTTAATAATTTTTAATAATTTTTAATAATTTTTAATAATTTTTAATAATTTTTAATAATTTTTAATAATTTTTAATAATTTTTAATAATTTTTAATAATTTTTAATAATTTTTAATAATTTTTAATAATTTTTAATAATTTTTAATAATTTTTAATAATTTTTAATAATTTTTAATAATTTTTAATAATTTTTAATAATTTTTAATAATTTTTAATAATTTTTAATAATTTTTATAATTTTAATAATTTTTAATAATTTTTAATAAATTTTAATAATTTTTAATAATTTTTTAATAATTTTTAATAATTTTTAATAATTTTTAATAATTTTTAATAATTTTATAATTAATTTTTAATAATTTTTAATAATTTTTAATAATTTTTAATAATTTTTAATATTTTTAATAATTTTTAATAATTTTTAATAATTTTTAATAATTTTTAATAATTTTTAATAATTTTTAATAATTTTAATAATTTTTAATAATTTTTAATAATTTTTAATAATTTTTAATAATTTTTAATAATTTTTAATAATTTTTAATAATTTTTTAATAATTTTTAATAATTTTTAATAATTTTTAATAATTTTTAATAATTTTTAATAATTTTTAATAATTTTTAATAATTTTTAATAATTTTTAATAATTTTTAATAATTTTTAATAATTTTTAATAATTTTTAATAATTTTTAATAATTTTTAATAATTTTTAATTAATTTTTAATAATTTTTAATAATTTTTAATAATTTTTAATAATTTTAATAATTTTTAATAATTTTTAATAATTTTTAATAATTTTTAATAATTTTTAATAATTTTAATAATTTTTAATAATTTTTAATAATTTTTAATAATTTTAATAATTTTTAATAATTTTTAATATTTTTAATAATTTTTTAATAATTTTTAATAATTTTTAATAATTTTTAATAATTTTTAATAATTTTTAATAATTTTTAATAATTTTTAATAATTTTTAATAATTTTTAATAATTTTTAATAATTTTTAATAATTTTTAATAATTTTTAATAATTTTTAATAATTTTTAATAATTTTTAATAATTTTTAATAATTTTAATAATTTTTAATAATTTTTAATAATTTTTAATAATTTTTAATAATTTTTAATAATTTTTAATAATTTTTAATAATTTTTAATAATTTTTAATAATTTTTAATAATTTTTAATAATTTTTAATAATTTTTAATAATTTTTAATAATTTTTAATAATTTTTAATAATTTTTAATAATTTTTAATAATTTTTTAATAATTTTTAATAATTTTTAATAATTTTAATAATTTTTAATAATTTTTAATAATTTTTAATAATTTTTAATAATTTTTAATAATTTTTAATAATTTTTAAATTATTTTTAATAATTTTTAATAATTTTTAATAATTTTTAATAATTTTTAATAATTTTTAATAATTTTTAATAATTTTAATAATTTTTAATAATTTTTTAATAATTTTTAATAATTTTTAATAATTTTAATAATTTTTAATAATTTTTTAATAATTTTTAATATTAATAATTTTTAATAATTTTATAATTTTATAATTTTTAATAATTTTTATAATTTAATAATTTTTAATAATTTTTAATAATTTTTAATAATTTTTAATAATTTTTAATAATTTTTAATAATTTTTAATAATTTTTAATAATTTTTAATAATTTTTAATAATTTTTAATAATTTTAATAATTTTTAATAATTTTTAATAATTTTTAATAATTTTTAATAATTTTTAATAAATTTTTAATAATTTTTAATAATTTTTAATAATTTTTAATAATTTTTAATAATTTTTAATAATTTTTAATAATTTTTAATAATTTTTAATAATTTTTAATAATTTTTAATAATTTTTAATAATTTTTAATAATTTTTTAATAATTTTTTAATAATTTTTAATAATTTTTAATAATTTTAATAATTTTTAATAATTTTTAATAATTTTTAATAATTTTTAATAATTTTTAATAATTTTTAATAATTTTTTAATAATTTTTAATAATTTTTAATAATTTTTAATAAATTTTTAATAATTTTTAAATAATTTTTAATAATTTTTAATAATTTTTAATAATTTTTAATAATTTTTAATAATTTTTAATAATTTTTAATAATTTTTAATAATTTTTAATAATTTTTAATAATTTTTAATAATTTTTTAATAATTTTTAATAATTTTTAATAATTTTTAATAATTTTTAATAATTTTTAATAATTTTTAATAATTTTTAATAATTTTTAATAATTTTTAATAATTTTTTAATAATTTTTAATAATTTTTAATAATTTTTAATAATTTTTAATAATTTTTAATAATTTTTTAATAATTTTTAATAATTTTTAATAATTTTTAATAATTTTTAATAATTTTTAATAATTTTTAATAATTTTTAATAATTTTTAATAATTTTTAATAATTTTTAATAATTTTTAATAATTTTTAATAATTTTAATTTTAATAATTTTTAATAATTTTTAATAATTTTTAATAATTTTTTAATAATTTTTAATAATATTTTAATAATTTTTAATAATAATTTTTAATAATTTTTAATAATTTTTAATAATTTTTAATAATTTTTAATAATTTTTAATAATTTTTAATAATTTTTAATAATTTTTAATAATTTTTAATAATTTTAAGCACCAAAATAATGGCGGCCAACAGATAATCGGCACAGAATACTACGAGTTACGCATCCTCTCTATTTTCTTGTCTAAGATACGTATGAACAATATAAGTACCTGCCCTATTTTTGATTCCTATCTTTCGATTTCCGACAAGACACGGTTGTTGGTGAACATGCGCAGTATATATGGAACATCTGTTACCATATTGCCAAAATGTAAATCTATATAATATGATGATTTATATAATGTTAAAAAAGGTTATTTATGGCTTTATTATATCAAATAATTAGAAGAGGATGACTTTTACATTTAGCCCAATCGGATTAGTATTTTAGATTCTGAAAAATTCGAAGCAGCAATTTTCCTTCGGAATTCGTTGGAGGGGGTCTCTGGTAGTCTAAATTCAAAAAGTTGGGATTCCAAAGTTGTCGTTACCCTCCGCCATCTTGATTTAAAGGGTTATTTTTGTATCTTGAATAACTCATTTATTTTCAATTTTACACGGACAATAGTTTTTACAAAAGTTATTTAAAATTAAATTTCCTACAATTCTGCTTTTTTTTTGTACGATCGATTTTTTTCGATTTATACCCGAAAAGAGGGGGTGAATTTTTGGTTATAGAATAACTCGTTTATTTTCAATTTTACGAGAAAAATTGTTATAAACAAAGTTGTTTAAAATTAAATTTCCTACAATTCTGCTTTTTTTTGTACGATCGATTTTTTTCGATTTATACCCGAAAAGAGGGGGTGAATTTTTGGTTATAGAATAACTCGTTTATTTTCAATTTTACGAGAAAAATTGTTATAAACAAAGTTGTTTAAAATTAAATTTCCTACAATTCTGCTTTTTTTGTACGATCGATTTTTTTCGATTTATACCCGAAAAGAGGGGGTGAATTTTTGGTTATAGAATAACTCGTTTATTTTCAATTTTACGAGAAAAATTGTTATAAACAAGGTTGTTTAAAATTAAATTTCCTACAATTCTGTTTTTTTTTTGTACGCTCGATTTTTTTGTATTTATCCCTGAGAAGAGTGGGGGTGAACCTAAGTATTGTATTGTCACGTTTATTATTTATGTTGTACCATTATTTTTTCTGTTTGTTTTTTTTTGCTGATACCTGGAATTAAAAAGAAACGTGATAATACAATGATAAGAGTTTACCCCCACTCTTCTCAGGGATAAATACAAAAAAATCGAGCGTACAAAAAAAACAGAATTGTAGGAAATTTAATTTTAAACAACTTTGTTTATAACAATTTTTCTCGTAAAATTGAAAATAAACGAGTTATTCTATAACCAAAAATTCACCCCCTCTTTTCGGGTATAAATCGAAAAAAATCGATCGTACAAAAAAAAAAGCAGAATTGTAGGAAATTTAATTTTAAATACCTTTTGTAAAAACTATTTTCCGTGTAAAATTGAAAATAAATGAGTTATTCAAGATACAAAAAATAAACCTTTAAATCAAGCTGGCGGAGGTAACGACAACTTTGGAATCCCAACTTTTTGAATTTAGACTACCACAGACCCCCTCCAACGAATTCCGAAGGAAAATTGCTGCTTCGAATTTTTCAGAATCTCAAGCCTGTTCTTCACCTAATCCGATTGGGCTAATTGCAAAATATACGAAAAAAATCTAATATTAACTATTTTAAATAGTCTTTTAATTACTTACTTGACTGTTGCAGCTGAGTGAAAAACAATGTCGATTTTGTCTAAAAGAATAGTCACTTCTTTTTTATTTATTCCTAAATTTACGTGCGTAATATCTCCACATACAGCTTTGACTTTTAAGAAGACATCAATATTTTCTTGCTTAATACGACCAAAAACCTTAAAATACAAGTAAAAGTAATCAAAACCTAGTTAAAAATATCGAGTTTTGGTATAAAATATAGTTTATAGTAGTAAATCCCATTACTAAAATGTTTAGTTTATGTGAAAATATATGTCATTTTCCACTAGAAAATATAAAAAATAAGCGAAATTTAATGAAATTAATTACTTTTAAAATTTTCAGTTGTATGGCCCAGAGGACAAATATTGTAGGTATGTCCGTTTTTTCGAAAATGGGATTAGTACGATTCTGTCTTTTAAAATGAAATCTTTATGGTTACCAAATCATATAAATCCACTTGAAACGGTTTACCAGTTAGGAAGGTAATACTATATAGTATGTATAAAGTATCCATTTCTAAATCAATTTTACTTTAAAAGACATTTTTGTCCGATTAGCCATCGGATCATCAAGGGGTGACGTCAACGACGAAAAATCACTAGAACCACCTATTCATTCATAATTTAAGATCTTATTTATTGTAAGTATTCAGACTATATTTTATATTAGGCAGACAGAGCTGTCGCATCAACAGCCGCAATAATACGAGCAAGATGGCTGCTAAATTGAGTGTGGATGTTCTGTGCGAGGTAATGACAATCCACTGACAGATTATAATATGGCAACACTGTGGCCTGGTGATTTGACAGGGTTACATACATTTATCATCTATGTTTTCATAAATAAACAAGCTTATGCCTTGAAATAAAAATGTACGAAATAATTGGTTTTAAATCATATTTTTGCTAGACCGATTTGATTAATCTATCTAACAATATATGTATCATTGACCCTGTCAATGACAACCGGCCTACAGAGGTGCCATATCTAAACTGTTTGTTTCCACTGGTAGCATTTTGACAGGTCGTTGGAATGCTTAATATTTATCTTTAAACCCGGTCATACATTGCAAAGAAACGTAGCGCGTAGCGAATTTCTAAAAGAACCGACATACGTTGCCGGGTGCGCTATTGCCAGATTATGTAGTTTATCCCTTTCATATTTAAAAATAGTTTTTACAAATAACTCACTAAGAGCAACAAGTTTTATTAATTAGAATAGTTTCGAGATATATTGCCACACATCGAACGTACCCATCAACTCCTGTTTTTACCTAGTGTAGTATTTCCTACTCCGACGCATTGTGGGCAGAGATGTTACAATATTTCCCTAAACATTTCTAATAGTAAGTCCCTAAATACAATTACTTTTAACAAAACAAAAAACGTATTAAAATGTGTACAAAGTACATGAAGCTATTTTAACTGCTTTAGCAGACTTAATATTTTGGCAGAACCTATTTTAAGATTATTATGCAGAGCATTTTTGTACCTATCTTTTTTACATACATACGCCCGCTAAATAACAACTATGCAAATACTAAGTTAAACTATGGCAAACACCATTAATAGACCTGCAAATAAATGCATGGATTTTAAAAGCTTTATACGTGATGTATCATATGAATAAAACAAGTGTTAGAGATACCATATATCGGGTCTAGAAAAACACACGGTCTTCCGAACAATTTTATAATTAACAATTACCATTAAATATCAATACTTATTTAAATTCAAATACACAAATAATATGCCAAAAATATCTACAAGTCACACCATATATGTATGAATCTTCCTTTGTTCTTTATCGGCTATATGAATCATCGATCACGCAATCTGTTAATTCGACAGTATAGGGGGTGTCGCTAAGCTATTTATTTAATAGTCGGCCATCATGGATACACATTGTCCTCAATGTGGAAGTATCTGAAATAAAAATGATCTATATTTACTGTTAATGGTTTCATGTATCTTAGTGCGATCTGGGAGCTCCTTTGAAACACCCAACCAGTCCTCTTTTACTGCGTCTATGTGTCCCAGTGCAATCTGAGTGCTCTTTTAGCTCTCAGTAGGCATACATAACCAGTCTTTCTTTTTCCCTTACTTAATCTATATAACCTAGTGCAATCTGATTGCTCTTTTAGCTCTCAGTAGGCATACATAACAAGTTTTTCTTTTTCCCTTACTGCGTCTATGTAACCTAGTGCAATCTGATTGCTCTTTTAGCTCTCAGTAGGCATACATAACCAGTTTCTTTCTTTTTCCCTTACTGCGTCTATGTAACCTAGTGCAATCACATTGCTCTTTTAGCTCTCAGTAGGCATACATAACCAGTTTCTTTCTTTTTCCCTTACTGCGTCTATGTAACCTAGTGCAATCTGATTGCTCTTTTAGCTCTCAGTAGGCATACATAACCAGTTTCTTTCTTTTTCCCTTACTGCGTCTATGTAACCTAGTGCAATCTGATTGCTCTTTTAGCTCTCAGTAGGCATACATAACCAGTCTTTCTTTTTCTTTCACTTAAGCTTACCATATGACAATTCCTAGCAATGAAAGGTTTCATATGCTCTGCTGCCACAAGTGCCTCATAACGTCTGGATGTTTTGCATCGTTCAGTTCCTAGCTCATCCTTTACTCGGTATCGATCCTTTCCAACAACTTCTGTTACCATGAATGGTCCTTTAAACTTGTCTTTTAATTTCTTACTATTACCGTCGTTTCCAAAGCTCGTTACTTTCACCAGAACCTTGTCACCCACATGATATTCTGGTGTTCTAATTCTTTTGCTGTTATTATAATGGTCCTGCTTTCTTCTATTGTCTTGTAATCTTTGTTCAACCTCATTTCTCAGTTTTGTTATGTCAATCGGCGGGTTTTCCATTACATGGTTTACAAATTTGTCACCAGCTACATTTAACTTAATGCCAAACATGACTTCTGCGGGCGTAGTTTTAGTAGTTTGGTTGATGGTGCTATTTATACCCAGTTGTACATTATCAATATTACAATCCCAATCATCGGCTTCTAAATTGGCTCCACTTGTACCCACTGCATCTAGTATTGTTCTATTGTATCGCTCAACTTGCCCGTTCGCTCTTGGCATAGCTGCAGCAGTCTGATAGTGGCGTATTCCATGATTTACGCAGAAAGTTTTAAATTTTGAAGACGTGAATGCTGTTCCAGCATCTGATATCAGACGTTTCGGCGCTCCAAAGATACTAATAAGTTGTTTCATTTTCTTAATTACAGGTTTAGTCTTTGTGTTTGGTACTGCTTCTATGAATGTAAACTTAGTAAACGAATCTACTATAATTATTAAATATTTATTACCTATTTTACTTTCTACAAATGGTCCCAAATGATCAATGTATAGTGTATGGAATGGACGTGCGAATTTTGCAATTGAGAATAAGAACCCAGGTTTTTTTCCCGCGGGTGTTTCATGATATTGGTAATTAATACAAGATTTAATGTATTTATTTACGAATCTTCGCATTTTTGGGAACCAATAATGATCCTTTAACCTTTGCAAAGTCTTCTCTACAGAAAAGTGACCCAGATCATCGTGATTCGCTTGTATTATTTGCCAACGACAATTTTTAGGAACCACCCACCTTCGACCATTTTCAGTAAGTCTAAATATTTTACCTGCTCTGAGATCATAATTATTAAATATATCCTTTTCTACACTTTGATCCCCTGATTCTAGTATCTCTTTAATATGACTAATTTCGGGATCCGCGTTTTGAACAGTAGCTAACCAATCCCCGTCCGTTATTAACATTATCGACTCAGTTATTATATTTTGTTTATTATTTTCTACCGGATTGCGACTCAATGCATCCGCATGACGCATTTGTTGCCCTGGTCTATGCTCAACCGAATATGAAAATTCTTGCAACTCTAATACCCACCGACTTATGCGTAAGTTAATATCTTTCTTTCAAAGTGTTTTTAACTGAATTGCAGTCTGTTCTAATAATGAAGTTAATACCCAATAAATAAAGTCTGAATTTTACTACGCTCGCAACAATTGCTAAAAGTTCAAGTTCAAAGGAATGATACTTTTTTCTTGAGTCGTTGTTTGTCTACTAAAATAGGCCACAGGTTTTTCTCCCTGATCCGTAAGTTGAATCAATATTCCACTTAGTCCATCGCGACTTGCATCCGTATACAATAAAGTTTTCAACTTCGGATCAAAGATAATTAAAATCGGACTGGTTATCAGGATATGTTTTAGATTATGTACCACCGAACTATGTTCATCAGTCCATACCCATTTTGCTTCTTTTTGTAACAACTTAGTCAATAAATTAGATTTTTCTGCAAACTTGTAGATAAATTTGCAAAAATAACCTATTAATCCTAAAAATTGTCGAAGCTGATGAACATTTTTCGGTAGTGGAAACTGTCGAACTGCCTCTACTTTGCCACTGTCTGGTAAAATGCCCTAACTGTTTATTTGATAGCCTAGAAAGTTTATATTTTCTTTTAAAAAATAACATTTTGATAGATTTAATGTTACATTGTTCTGTTTTAAAATATCAAATACTACTCTTAAAGTCTTTAAGTTATCTTCTGGTGTTTTAGAGACAATCAATACATCATCAAGGTATATTATGACATTTTCGTATGCCAAATTACCAAAAAGTTTGTACATCACTCTCTGAAACACGGCAGGTGCATTAACTAAACCGAATGGCATACGAAGATACTCAAAATGTCCATTAGGGGTTACAAAAGCTGTTTTAGCAATAGATTCAGGATGCAATACAATCTGATGATAACCAGCCCTGAAATCGAAACTACTAAAATATTTACAGTTTCTTAATCTATCTATTAAATCTTCAATTTGAGGTAAAGGGAACTTTTCTTTAATAGTTAGAGCATTAAGTGCTCAGAAATCTACACAAAGTCTTTTGTCACTACAATTCTTTTTACTGACTAAAAGGACAGGACTAGCATATGGCGAACGACTCTCACGAATTATATTGGCTTGTAACAATTCAGAAATTATTTCATTTAATTTTTGTTTTTCAGCTTCGGCCATCCTATATGGATTTCGGTACCGGCTTATCTGTACTAAGTTCAATTTTCATTGGCTCGCATACGATTTGGCCAAGATTTTCAATGCTAGTCGAAATAATACAACGATATTCTTGTAATAATTTACCCAATGTCACGTTATCAACTGTAGCCATAGCCTCGTTAATTTTGTTGATATTTTGATGCGCATAAGAAAATATTAAATCATTTCCGATTCTGTAATAATTTATTCCTTTGTCTTCTGTAAAATTCCGACCAATAATAATATTTGAATCTAAAGTTTCGTTAATGACATAAAGTTTGCATTTCATTTTGACATCTCCTATTTTAATAAATGCTTCAGTAAATTGCTCAACGTCTAATCCGTAGCCTAAGAATCTTGACAATGCAATCGGTTTTTCTAATGGCTTAGTTCGCAAGCACATTCAAAATTTATCCGAAAGACCGACTCGTAGATATCCTACAAGAAATTTAGAGACTGATGTTTATTTAACAATGCCCACTTCTGACCTATTAAAACATTCCATTACCTACAATGCCAAAAAATTGTATAATAACCTTCCGATGCAATTAAAATCTATAAATACATACGATAAGTTCCGAAGACTGGCTAAAGCTTTTCTTCTAGAAAGACCATATTACACAGTAGCAGAATTTTATAACGTATCTTAGACATTTGAGTTCCACATACAATGGCATTAATTAAATAATTAAATATTAAAGTTTAAATTTAAATTTAAATTTAAATTTAAAAATTAAATTAGAATAATTATAATGACGGATATTGCATATCCATTGCAATTGTTATTCCTATTTTGTCTGTTTGTTTCTGTTTGTTTTTTCTGCTGTTTAGTTATTTTTATAATATGTTTAGTATTTAAGTTACACGCTTTGTCTATAAAATTTTTGTAAATTTTTTTACGACAATAAAGCATATCTCTCTCTCTCTCTCTCTATTTTTAATTTTAGACGTTCAGCAATTTGTTTTTCATTTATCGAGCAATTATTACCAAAGTCAATAAAGGCTTGAATTATTACATCATTCACAATAATATCCCTAAAAAATTTATTTTTAGAGTCTGAAATTAATTTAGTATTAAAATGTTTTTGTTCTAATTTAGGTTCATTTTCCTGTTTGGAATTTTTCTTTTTTATACATGCGGCCTCTAGATGTCCTAGGTTATTACAATAATGACATCTTTTTGATTTTAAGGTATCACGCATTCTACATTCCCTTTGTAAATGGCCAATTTTCCCACATATATAACAATTAACCTTAGTTTTACTTACCGGCCTTAAATATTTATTTGACTGTGGTATGAAAGCGTTACTACTTCTACTAGTACCCGAAATTTCATGAGTTCGATCTTTTAAATAATTTGCAAGCATATTTACATTATTATTCCCACTTGTTTTTACAGCCGAAGAAATTGTTTCTTCATTGATAGCCCCTAATATAAGAGAAACTTTGTCAGCATCGGAAAAATGTAAGTTCAACCTATTTATTCTAGCTAAATGATCAAAGTGAAAGGAATAAAGCGATTTCCCAATTCAAGGTCTATGATTTGCTATATTCATAAATAGTAAGTAAGTATTTCTATCGCTTTGAAATATGTCAATCAATATTTTCTTCCACTTTGCCCAACTAAAATTTGCCCAGCCAATTTCATATTTAATATAATCATGATACCATTTTTCCGCTGTCCCCCGTAACTTATTAAGCACTTGAAATTTGGTGGTGTTTTCGTCCCAATTATAACATTCAGAATGCTGATCAATAATATTAAGCCATTCACACACACTATCATTTTTAGGATTAAATTCTGGTATTACTTTAGTCAGTACATTACTACTATTTCGTTCACGCAGTGAATTCATTGCAGTACTTACCCCAATCTCAATCAAATGCTTATCATTGAGCCTCAGTTTTTTGTTTGCTTTTCGGCTTTTCAACTTCTTACTCTTATTTCTATAACTTGTATCAGGAGTTGACGCCCTTGAGTTTGTAGTTGTACTTCCTGAAGATGATGTTGATTCACTTGAACTTGATGAAGACGTCGAAGCTTGACGGCGACGCTTGCGTGGCATTTTTCTTTAATTTTCTTATTACACACAGTGCGCACAAAAGAAAAGAAAAATTAATTGGACGCGATTCCTTGACCCACCTCTGAGATGTTAGAGATACCATATATCGGGTCTAGAAAAACACACGGTCTTCCGAACAATTTTATAATTAACAATTACCACTAAATATCAATACTTATTCAAATTCAAATACACAAATAATATGCCAAAAATATCTACAAGTCAATCTTCCTTTGTTCTTTATCGGCTATATGAATCATCGATCACGCAATCTGTTAATTCGACAGTATACGGGGTGTGGCTAAGTTATTTATTTAATACAAGGTTACTTTCAATTGCGGTGTTGTCACGTTTAAAGCTTTTATTTTATTGATCGATAGTTTGCGACGTTGCCTTACATTAAATTGTTGATTTTTGTACCTTTTTGGAAATATTTCGTCTTATAGTTTTAGTGTATAGCTAACAACATGGTTAGCGAGTGCATTTTGTGCAAAAAACTGGATAATGTGAGTACTGAAGAGCAAGTAAGGTTAGGTGATGTATTGTACTGTTCAGTATTGTAGATTTAAAGATTATTGCCATAATATCACATGAATCTACCTTTGTTTTACAATAATTTTTCCTTTGATATTTCAAAGATATTAATTTCTCAAAAAATGTTATTGATGGAAAGGTCTGGACTTTAGTAGTAAAATAAATATGTTTATGTTTGCTTTTTAGATTCCTAACTGATAGATATACAATGAATATTAAGCTATCATCTTTAGAAAGAAAATGAAGGTGTCCGAAAAAGAGAGTTTGGCTCGGAGACATTTTAAGGGTTTTGGATTCATTAATTTTAAATATTGTAGAAACCTTAAAATATAATATTATTGTATAGTTCTACGTAAATTCGGATTTTAGAAAATTCTTATCGACAGAAGTTCCATTTAAAATCCCCAACTTGTATATATAGTAAACTTAGTCTAAAAAATTTGAATTTTTATTTAAAAATCTCTCATTATTACCAATTTGTAAAACTTTTCAAATTAACTCCAAAATTGGATTCGTAAATTTGTTTAAAATAAATCTTTATTGAACTTGTTTTTATTTTATTTATTGTATTTTATTTATTGTACTTTACATATACATATATGTAATAAATATTGTAATATTCTTGAAAAAAAAAATAGTTTTTTTAGGTTTTTTACCTATATTCCACTCAACTGCATACCCTTATTCAAAATCCAATAGGTTTTATGTATTGACATAATTTACTTCTCTAGAGTATAAAGTTCTTAAAACAGCAAATACTTAAGATTGAAATATAGAAACTGCTGTTTCTAAGGTTAAAAGAAGAATTTGTGTAATAATTTATAAGTTAAGATAATAATTGGAAGCATTGGTCCTGCAGTTCCTAATAAAGTTATTTTAAATCATTATAAAGTTTCTTGCACACCATATAGGTTATTATTTAATGATTTATTGTTTTATATTTAACTTACACAAAATTAGTATTTACTACAAATTAAGAATATTTTTCGCAAAAAAATCGAGGAGTTATGATTTTATCTTTAATAATATACGCCACTAATATCGACAGACTTTTAGTTGCGTGTAACAGCAGCGTTGTCAGACGAGATCTAGGATTACAGTCTGACTTCTTTTAATCCGCATAAAATATCTTCTTTATCTTTTCCAATGATTGGGACCAAACAAATGATACGTTATGAATGAAATGCTTCATCTGTTGCTTTTTTTATCTAAGGAGCACGCGTTTTAGGAATGAATCAGTACTTATGACTAAGGGTATAAATATAGTGAGAAGCGGCGAGGGTAGAGGCACGCGGCGAGGTAAGCGTGCGATTGTTATATCGTACTATATTTTAAATTGGAAGTGACAAAATGTCGCTTGGAGCTTTAGTATGTACGTATCAATTTAAAATATAGTGCGATATAAGAATCGTCCGCTTAATCGCCGCGTGACTCTACCATCGTCGCTTCACTATATTTGTACCCCAAAACGCTTGTTTTATACTTCAAAATAAATTGCGTACTTTCCTGGAAATTGCCTTTAACTATGACAGTTACAACGAGAAAAATACATAAAATTAGTAATAACTGGCATAACGAATGTATATATATTTTCCGAGAATAACAACCACAGAGAAGCGACAAAGCCGTTCCCGCCAAAAAATTGAGTTGTGGTTAAATCGACTCACTGTCATTTTAATTTCAACACGCTTGCCACATAAATAACTTGCAAACTTGCAAGCTTGCCAGTTTAACTAGTTTAGCCGTGATTCTTGCTATTTGCCAATCGGCGAAATACTTTTAATTTTGCCTTGAGTAAATAACACACACAAAAGTGTCACTGGCTCCCCTACCAATAATAAAAGTTAAAAATGACACGTATTTGTAATTGAAAATAAGAGTAGGAATTATAACAACAATACATTTTTACTTTTAACGGGAAGTAAGATTTGCACATGAGTAATAGATATCATTAATAACGCGAAAGATCTATTATAGTTTTTTATTTTTATTTTTAGAAAAATGAAATTAATACTGTAAATAAAACCAATAGTTTATTATATAAATTTTATGCACGATAAGGTAAAATATTATTTTCAATTTCAATACAATATTTTTCTCAGTGTATAGTAATTTCTCGATGTATTATACCGGCCATCTGTCTCATAAGTCAAATTCAAAGTTATAAAATTTTACTCTTCGAACTTCAAAGGACCGACAGTTTTTGTCGCCTCTTTGTGGTTGTTATTCTTGAATAATTCCTTAATGTAATTTTTAAAGCTTTTTGTACACTTAAACACTTAAAAACTTAAATTGAAACTCAACTTCTCTCGACAAGGTGTGACTATTTATATAAAAATGTAAGATTCCAGAAAAAACCAATCCTGCTAGAATAATCTAAAATCGTTCGCGAAGTGCTTCCCCTATGCGTCAGCTGCATACCTAGAAGATTCCGGTAATGTTTCGATTATGAGTCGAGTGCCAGACTTCACGTAGCGCTATAAAAGAGGAAGAACAGGGTCGGCTCAGGCGTTTTCACGCCATTGCCCCCTCCTTAAGAAATAGTTTCTTCTGGAACTAAAACTGAATGGTTGTATCTGCAACTGGATCCTCTTTTACAATTTCCAATTGCATGGAAGTAACAAGGGACGGTGTTCGCTATAACCTGAACGCTGGGAGAATGGCTGCAGACCAGTATTTCAACCTGAGTATCCTGGAAGATTACTTCTACCATGTTTCTAATGATCCTCCAATTCAGCTGTTTGCTCTCTATCTTTGGCATTTTATAGTTTCTGGACTCTAGTACATGCTTTCTTAGATTGAGTAATGCTTCCCATACATCATGATAAGTGGATAGATTTTGGAACGTGTTTTTTGTTAGAAAATAGAAAAGAACGTGATCCATCTTGAAGTTTTAATGCTTTTCCAGGGGCTGGTAACTGATCTTGGTTTCTGGCAATCAAACAAACTTCTTCCGGAATACAGATCCCAGACCTCAAGCGTCGTAGATGTTGGTGGAAGTGCTATGGACCAGCGAGTAGTCTGTAGGAACAGTGAGCAGATCTTGTTGTTGCTTGATTGTAACACTATACCTTGCTTTTCCGGTACCTTCATATGTACCCATAAATTCGTCAAAGACAAGGTCAGGTGATTCTTGGAGCAGGTTTACTTCTTTTTCCTCGTCATTGTTACCCTCAAATGGCACCAGCCGGTTTTTGTGATTTTACTTATACGGTAAATAACATAATTATTTTTTTTTGATGAGGTACGGACCTTCCCAAGACCTTTGAAGCTTCGGAGAATAATCCTTTTGTCTTTTTGGGTTATAGACCCAGATTTCTTTGCCTTCCTTAAAACATCCTTCTGTGGCTTGCGTATTGTATCGCTTCTTCATTCTGTCGCTGGCGATTTGAAAATGCGAGCGAACTAATTTATGCACGGCACGTTGTCCATTTCTCTTCATAACTGGATAACATAATCTTCACGGGCTATGTCTTCTCCAGGTCGACATCCAATCTCAACCTCGCACGGTAGTCTCATCTCATGCCCGAACAGTTAACTTTGATGGTATTTTGCCTGTAGATTCATTGACAATGGACCTATATGCTATTGCGAAGAGCGAAAGATACTCATCCCAATCTCGCTGATGGTTGGAAACTACTTTTGACAGGTATTTGCCAATGGCCTTATTCATTGGCCCTACCATTCCATCTGACTGTGCGTGCAATGCCGTAGTTCTGGTTTTCTTCATGCTTAATCTGCCTCTAAAAAGCTGCCTTAAAATTTCTTCCTTGGTCACTGTGGATCTCCAAAGACACTTCAAATCTTCTAATAAATTCTTTTAATAACAGGTCTGTAACAGTTGCGGCCTCTTGATTTGGAATGGCGTAGACTTACTTCCACCTACTTCGTGAAATAATCCATAACCACCATCATGTATTTATTTCCATTCTCGGTCTTAGGAAATGGTCCAACAATATCTAAGGCAATCCTTTTTCGTTGGGGTCCGTTACTCATATCAGAGGTGGTACATTTCTTACACCAGTTCTTTACATCATCGGAACTGTTCATCTAATAAAACTTTTCACGAACTTTGAAGGATTTTCTTAACATCGAGATGTACTCCTGATGGACTATCGTGTAACTGGCGAAGTATGTCGGCCACTCTAGTCCTTGGAATAACCAACTGTCTACTGTTTTCGGAACCATCATCATTCTGTAGTTCTCGCTTTAATAACCCTTTTTCTAGAATACAAGGGTCCCACTAGCCCAATATAACTTGATTATTGGAGATACTTTTGATACTCCTTGCCAAGTAGGTAGACGATTTTCCTCTTTCCATTGTCGCATCTTCTTTTAAACGGGATCGTTCTCTTGTTCTCTCTCAAGTTTGGCAGGGGCCCACTCATCGTTGACTACAGTTGTTCTTAGTAGTACATTTTGTTTGTATTCTGCTATGTTGCAGTGAAAGCTCTCTGCTGAGCACGGTCTTCTAGAAAGAGAATCGGCATTTTTGTGGCTTATTCCGGCTCTATGTTCGATCTTAAAGTCGTACTCTTGAAGTGGTTCAATCCATCTGGCGATTTGTCCCTTCGGATTTTTAAACTGCATCAACCACTTATGGACTGTATGATCGGTACCGATTAAAAATTTTCTTCCATATAGGTATTGGTATAAGTGTTCCACGCATTTCACAACTGACACGAGCTCTCTTCTCGTGACTCAATAATTCCGCTCAGATTTCGAGAGCACTTTATTAAAATAACCAATTACTATTTCTTTCCCCCCTTGAATCTGTAAAAGCACTTCTCCATTTCCCACATTATGGCATCAGTATCCAGAACAAATTCTATCTCTGGTAGTGGGTAGCCTAGTATTGGCGCTGTTGTTAAAGCTTTTTTAATGTTTCAGCAGAATTGTCTCGCTTCTTCTGTGAATCGTATTAATGGCTTATGAATCCTCGGTAGTACGTACATAGTCCAAGAAAACTTCTTATTGGATGTTTATTAGTTGGCTGTGGCCATTGGTTGATGGAAGCGACTTTCTTCTTATTTACAGCCACGCCATCCTTCCTAACTATATGACCCAGGTAAATAACTTTATTTTAAAATAGTTGGCACTTCTTGGGGTTAAGCATCAATTATGTAGCTTGGAGTCTCTTGAAAACATCTTCTAAGTTCTTTAGATGTTCATCAAATATCTTCCCCAAATACATCAGGCGGTTTTCCAGGGTAGCCCTCTTAATACAGTTTCCATAAGTCTTTCAAATGTTACGGGGGCATTACATAGTCCAATTACATAGTCCAAATGGCATGACATTGAATTGCCATAATCTAGATCCGGTGGTAAAAACTGTTCTTCGTTTGTCTACTGGGTCCATTTCCACTTGCCAATATACAGACTAAGGTAGAAAATAGTTACTTCCGGCCAATGTGCCCAAGGTATCGTCGATTCGAGGCAGAGAATAACTATCTTTTTTGGTAACATTGTTGAACTGATGGTAACCGTATCCTCCTGTATAGCAACTGGCACGGTACTGTCCCCATATGGAGATATCAGAAGAAACTTTAGTTTCCAAAGAAGAAATTTTGTTTTTACGGAAGACATATGAGACGAAAACTTTTCTTCTAAGGAAATATAATTTTTTATAGAAGCATCTAAAGAAACTTTAGTATCCAATGAAGAAATGTCAGAGGTTTTTAAAGAAGACATATCGTTTTTCATATCAGAAATTAAAGAAATTATAGGAGACGCATCATCCGAAAATAGATATGTTTCCGAATCCAAACATTCATTTTCTAGTGCTTTTTTAATTGGTTCTGCCAGCTCTGATTTCTTTCCTGTCGTCACCAGTTTACGTTCTTCTAACTCTCGACGTAACTCAGACACTTTTTGAATCACACAGTTTTTTAGCCATTATTGCCTACGGCGTCGTGCTCAAATTTCGTCTTCGTGCGATATGGCCATCATATCCACTCTTGTTGCACAAACTACTATTTCAATATTAAATCGTCGTTTTTCCCGTCATAGAAAAAAATAGTGTATTATACACGGAAAAATAATAGATTTCAGCCAATCTAATATTTTTTCCTTGCATAATATATAACTATTAATATTTAGTAATTTGGTATTCTTCTGAAAATATATTTTATTAACTCAAATGATATATTTACATAGCGTAAGTAAAATTCTGTAGTATTCGATTTACGTTATCTTAGATACTCACATAGTCTAAGATACGAAGTAAAGTCGACCTTCACCCATCTGCCTAATGACTGAACCGTATTTTTTATTAAAATAAATAGAATATGTTAAATATACCGCAAATGAGTTACCTAAGAAAATGATTTCAAGACTATTTATTTTCTTAGAATAAAGAAAACGACACCCTATAAAGTATTCCCAGATGCTTCGATTATGCCCAAAATTTAATCAGCACACCGCAGGATGGATTAAAGCTTAAGTTTAAAATATGGGTTTTTTTATACGTTTTTGAGTTATCTTCAAAATTTGGAATTTGCACATTTTTTCAAATATCTCTATCTGTATACAAACAGGAAAGTAAAAGATTGCCTTGACAGTATTTTTTTAGGAAACCCATTTGCGGCATATTTATTAACATATTTATTAAAAAATATCTTTCATCCATTAAGCATATGGGTAAAGGCTGACCTTACTTTGTATCCTGTACAGGTAATTCTTTAATCTAACATAGACTCTGATCGCCATTAGTGATAGACCCTAACGTACCCATGAACTCAAATAGTTATAACGGATGTATTGTGGTTTGGTCGAGGTAAAACTTATTAGAATCAAATTTCATCTATGTCAGAGTTGGTTTAGAAAATTTTTATTGGTTCCAGACCGCACAGGTTAGGTAAATTAGTTAACCTTCTAGAGAGTATGAGGTGTGTACACTCTGGGTAATAAAACATATTTACTTGTATTTAAAGTTTGTAAGTAGCGAAAATTATTAAAATATTTCCTTGAATTTATTAAAAAACGTTGAGCGCTTTCGCTATCATCGGGACATTGTCAAAATAAAAAAAAAATAGAATCAACAGGTTAGTCCAACAGGTCGTAGATAAACAAAACAAAAAGCTCCTACCTAATTAGTTCCACGTGGGTGAGAGGAATGTAAGAAATGTCTATAAAGCCCAACTATTAGTGAGATCCCAAGGTATGTTCCTATAAAAGAACCCACCTACGTGGAGATAATTAGACAATTTGGTGGGAGCTTTTGATTTCGTTTACCCACTAGTCCAGTAACTTTCTCGTGTGAAAGGGGAAACCTTGCGTCAAATTCGGTAGTTCTGATTTTCTGTTGGCCCAATGAATAATCCAAGTTTTCGACCTGTCAAAATGCCAAATAAAGTTCAAATTTCTTCAGTTTATGGCGATTTTAACCCCAAAGGAGTAGTTTTCGATTAAAACTCATACGTTTTTAAAGTAGATTAAATTTGATACAATTCTGGTGTAAACCAAATATTTACCGAAATACAGAGTTGAAATTTTCGTTGGAAACTGTAACTGGGTTGACCGAAAAACAGAAAGAAGCTGGGGTCAACTGGTATCGAAAAATTTTGAAAACATGTTCAGCATCGTCAGTTGTGATGAATCGTGGATTTAACTACTTGTATGAACTTGAAAATAAACACCAATCGTTTGGGGTTCCAAGGTGAAGAAAATCCGACAAAAGTCATTCGTTCTCGAAGTGTGTTCAAAAAGACGGTTGCAACATTTATCTCAAAAGCAAGTTATGTAGAATCAATTTCTCTGTAAGATCAAAGGACTGTTACTATCAATTGGTAAAAAAATCATTTGTTTGCCGGAAGTAATCGATGAGTTTCGAAAAACAAACTCTGAAAGACGAATTATCGTCTATCAAGACAATGCAAGTTCACAAACAGCTTGCAAGACATTTTTAGAGCAAGAAAACGTCAAATTGTCAAACCATCCTCTGTACAGTGCCGACTTAAGTCACGACAACTTTTTTACCTTTCCAAAAATCAAGAACGGACTGCATGGTCACAGGTTCCACTCGCTAGAAGAAGCTGTCGACGCCTTCAAAAGAGCAATTTTGAACGTATCAACAAAGGAGTAGCATAAATGCTTCCAAGTGGGTTCGAGCCAATGCAAACGTGCATTAATCTTCTAGTATACTCCGAAAAACAAAAAGTACTTAAAATGTATCTACTGTTTTATTCCAGCTCTATATGCAAAATTAAAAACACAATAGTTTATAAAATAGTTCATTTACCGGATTTTTAAGTAATTCGTCAAGCCTTTCTTCGATGCTTCTACCTTTTTTTGGCCTCATCAACAGGTAAATACTTTGTATATCGGGGCAGGATCTAAGCAATTTTTCCACCAAAGCTTTTCCTACGAACCCCGTGCCACCTGTAATGAAAATGTTTGAATTTTTGTAAAAGTTTGTGATGCTATCTGTCTCATTCCAAATGGACTCGATTTGGTTCGAGTTGTATTGGTAAAATCTATTGAGGTGGACTGTCATGGCTGCTCTGGAACAACAGAAATAAATATTTTAGACTTGATACTTTTCTCGGTGTACACGAAATTTATTATTGTGGCGAGGCCTAGAAAAGCTGAAAGACCAAAAAGAAGCAATTCTGGTTCAACAGGATATATGTTACGGAAACACAACGTATTAAAATTGAGCTTTGTAGAATTATTAGTTTCTTTTTAAGATCAAACCTGACCTCTTGTAAAAAACTTTTTTAATGATTTTATAACATAAAATTGTATTTATATGCGCGCCACTGGGGATAATTTATGATATTATGTATTTAGAGAATACTGAGAACTTAAAATTTGTGCAACGATACGTCAGGAATCTACATTTCAGAAAAAAGGTGTTACTAGATATTTGTTAAAACAAACAGCAAGCCTGGAAGAGGGTTGAAAATTACATCAATTTTGAGTAGAATGAAAGGAAATTTACTAGTGGCTCCTGGAGATAACATATCGAAAATTCGATTTTCATTAACAAAAATTAAGGTTCTTTTTTGCACATATTTTCACGCAAGCCGTGTTCACTAAATGATTAACTAATAGAACTAGGCCTCGAAAAACAAAAGTGGCTAAAGGATTGAGATAAGGGCGTTTATCCTGTAAGAAAAAAATTGAGATTTAAAAAAAAAAATTCCATACAAGCCCATCGAATTTATAAAAACGTACATCGTCACGAGTCCGAAAAACATATTGGCTCGAATGACCCGAATAGATAAGTTTATTTTAGGGTCAAAAATATTTCTCTTAAGAAAAATCGAATTTTCCATGTGTTATTCCCAAGAGCCACCCGTAAATTTCCTTTTAATTTACTCAACATCGATGTACTTTTCAACCCTCTTCGAAGCTTGTATGCGAAAATAGGGTACCTAAATCGGTCACTATCTGACGGTCTAAAAAATTCTTAAATGACAAGGTTAGGTGTTTATTGGCGTTGGTTTACTTCTACTTGATTATGGTCACTCTTATATAACGTCAGCCAGTTTTCATTCACTACTTTCGGTTTACCGTTTGGCACCTTTCTTTTCTGTTTACTTATTTACTTATTTATTGCAGTACACTACAGATATAATCCAACTGGTACATGGTAAGAGCAAAAGATAGTATAGACAATGATATAAAAAAATATATAAAAAGACAATTTGCATCAAAAAAATAAAAATAGATTTAATAACATACAAATACAATGTGAAACATAATTGCATCAAAGGAATACAAATAGATTTAAAAACAAATATAATGGAAAACAAATACAAATTTTTCCAATACGAAAAAACAATTAAATTTAGATAGAGAAGAGATCTATAGTCTAATGTTATTTTTATTAGTTTGCGTAATATCGTAATTTGAAAAATTATTATTATAGTTACCTACCTAATAACCTGTCGATAAATGAATGTTTGCCGTAATTAGTACTATGTATTATCGATAGCTAGAAATATGATTGTCTGTTCTTTTGTTGGATAATGAATAGTAAAACTTGTAGTGTTTTCATTCAGGGATCTCCTGTAGTCAGAAGTCTCAGTTAGAGTTCTTAACATACTTTTAATATTCGCAACATTGATTTAAACCCAAGTACAGACATGTACTCAAATCGTCAATGACCATAAATATCGCAGATAGACTTAAGGTGCCCATTCACATACAGTTCGCCTGCAGTTCTGTGACTGTACGATCTGATCTGAAGATTTAAACTTTCTCAGGCCACACACCATTCAGTTAAACTTGAACGATGCAACCTCAGTTTTAAGACTGTCAGTTCTTGAACTGCAGGAAAACTGAGCTGGTACCACACACACAAACATTTTGTCGGTACTAATCGAACGATCTTTGGAATGATCCCACTGTAGTGAACAATGTTTTTAATAAATGATAACGTTAGGAAAAAATCTTAGCTACACTTCTTGTACTTTTATTATTGCAAGAGCCAGTAACAAGGGCAAAGAAACGTTTTTGGGTAAAAGACACAACGCGATACATTATCTCATGTAAGGTTGGTGCGAAAACTAAGAACTAGTGCAACAGAAGACCTTAAAAACTACCTTAGAATGGATGATACATGTTTTAAGGAACTTTTAAACATGGTTAAGCCCTTAATATCAAAGAAAATTACAAAAATAAGGAAAGCAATTACAGCCGACATACAAATTCAAAATCAAAATATTAAATCACTTTAGTGCGGTTTTATAATTTTGGAAAAGTAACAAATTCTGACAACTTCTGCTGGTAAGTTTCCTGCGGATCTGGAATATGTTCGCTATAGATGTCAAATGTTGTAGCACTGGAAGGTCCTGCTGAATCTTCTTGATAGTTGTAAGTGGTTACATTTCGAGATCTGCTTGTACTTTCCGCAGAATAATTATTATATACACTAGGTTGATTTGGATTGGAACTTTAATATTTAACGGAGTATGAAATGAGTGAGGATAAGGAACATTATTTGTATTCAAAACAACATCACTGTAATCATTTAATTTGTTTTGAATTCCAAGAAGAACAACTTTATTTATTAAATGCTCTGCATATGCTTTTTGATTTTCATTCATTTTACGTAATTTGCAAGCAACATTATTTCCAACTGCGTCATATTCATCTTGGTTTCATATTCATAAGGTTTCGCATGCTTTTTCAATCAGGCTTTCCCTTGACCTTTTTTTGTTTGTTCTATTGATGAAGTCCTACTTGGAGTTCGGGTTGGTGGCTGGGATATTGATGAAGTTCTGCTGGGAGTTTCTGAGTGTCTTTCAATTGCTGGTGTACCAGGCGTATCAAGTAGTGAAAAACTTGTCTCGTCATTTTCCACAGTAACATTGCTATCACTTTCGGTTCATCTATGTCGTTCTAAAATAAAATTTTAACAAAAATGTGGTACTTGAATGTTGAAAGCATAATTTTTGTTTTAGTTTCCGAATACTGTTGAAGAATGGGCAAAAATGGCCCGTTATATTACTATATACTGTTATATTGTAGATAAAATTTTCCTAATTGTGGGGGCGCCATCGATGGCAAACATATAAAAATAGTGAAACCCGCCAACAGCGGATCTTATTATTTTAATTATAAGGAGTATTTTAGTATCGTTTTAATGGCTATCGTAGACGCAAATTAGGAATTTATTTATGTAGATTTTGGCTGCAATGGACGAGGCGTCATTGAAAACACAAGGTTTTATGACAAGCTAATGGGAAAAACATTGAAACTACCTTCTAATGATATAACAGTAGACAAAATGAACTTCGTTTTTGTAGCTGATGATGCTTTTGCATTACACGAGAATATTGTGAAACCGTTTCCTGATAAAAACCTGAGTAAAGAACAAAGGTTAACTACCGTCTCAGTCGATCTCGACGTACAGTAGAAAATGCTTTTGGCATTTTAGCCAATAGATTTAGAGTTTTTCATACGTCAATTAATATGAAACCAGAAAAAATTGACCAAATAGTATTAGCGGCAATTGTTTTACATAATTTTTTGAGACTAAAGACAAACAATTATATCTCCAAAAACTACGTGGATTTTGAAGTTTTAGATACTGGAGACATAGTAAAAGGTGACTGGCGCAATGGAATGGTGCTTGATGGTTTGAAGCCTATTTTAAATCGCAATTCATCTCGCGAAGCTAATGAGAATCGGGAGTTATTTTTTAGGGACAGGATAGTTCCACGGCAAGATAATTTCTTATAAAAATAATTTAACTTTTAAATAAACACATCTTTTATGTATTTAATGTAAAACCTTAAAATAAATTTAATTCAGACATTATTTATTTGATTTATTTTTTTTTTACCAGTTTTCAGTAAAAAACCTATAGACAAGTATTTCCTCGTTTAGCTGCGTAGTTTAAAATAATTTTACAGTATTTTTAATATGTATATATGATAAAAACATAGATACCTACCAATGTGCAAAAAAATCAAGATTTCCTTTAAAAAATCAAATAATCAGATTTTTTTGATTTAAATCAGATTCTTTTAATATCGGATTTCCTTAATATAATTAACGGCTTATTTCCACCTAAAGTCAGTAAAAGAGATTTTGTTTGGAAATGTTCGAGGTCGAGAATCTGATGAAACTGAAAATTGAACTTACTAATTCCAGTTTTCAATTTCATCAGATCCGACGTGAGTTTTACATGGTAGTTGTTTTTCGATTTATTAAAAATATTTAAACATTACAACAGCAAGTGTAACAATTTATTTAGTCAATAGTTATTAAGTATATGTGTTATATGAATTTTTTTGGTTTTATAACTTTTACAGTTATTTTTCGATTTATTATAAGTACTTAAACAAGTTGACTTTTTTGATTAAAATCCCACGATTAATATAAAAAATCGGCCGATTTAAATCACTATTTCATTCTTGATTTAAATCAAGTTGATTTAAATCTTTGCACCCTGATACCTACTCTTTTATGCCTTAGAACTGTTGATCACATTGACATAACACATAATTTATTCATGCAAACCTACCTCAGTTTCAGCTTCTTCATCGCTTTGAGTGTCATTTTAAACAGACGCTCGAGGCTCTTCTTGATCCGCCGTAAACATCAACATTTTAAAGTATCACAATGTAGGCACATAAATGTTATCAGAGGTTTCACCTGTTCGCTTTGATTTTCTCACTTTTTTCAGTTCTTTCCGAAAAGCACTTCGTAAATTATTTTTTTTTTTGACAAAATCAACTGTTGCATTTTGATCCACAGTTTTATAAAACTCTAGCAATTTTTCATAGGCTTTGTTTTTTTCTTGTCTGTTTGAATATGATTTACTTTTTATTTTCCAAAGACAACGAAACTGTATATAAATCGATAAACTCGCTTACAAATGTGGTATTATGGCCTAGATCTCTCATCTTTTCTACAAAAACTGTATGTGAATGGGCACCTTGAGCGATTAATTTAATATGCAAATTTACTAGTTTTTGCTTCGATTCCAATACCATACAGGTACAATGATTGCTGTCGAATGTCGTCGGTTGAAAATTAGGTTTATACTTACAGTATACTACAAAGGTTTGATATATAGATAATCATAATTATTTACCGCACATAAATTAATATTTATCAGAAGCTGAATTTATTTCACTATTTCATGAATTATTCAAAACCGGGCTCCAAGAGATCTTATTGATTTTATTTAAAATAAATAATATTAGCTGACATTTTAAAGGGATGCGACCCGTATCCATGGACGCTTCGCGACTAATATAGAAATTACCAAACTATAGAAAAACTCCAACAGGCATGTAACAATAGAGAGTTACCGCTAAAGTCTTGATTAAATACGGTATGCTTATTTCACAATTAAGCATGCGCATTATTTTAGTAAGAAATAGTTCTAAACAAGAATACGGTCTTTCCTTATTTTTGGAAAATACGGAAACCTCATTAGAATACAGTCACTTACTCGTATATAAACAGGGTTATTCGGATTATTCTGCAAATGTTATTCGGATCATTAAAGATCCTAATCGATGAGAAATAAAAAGTAATGTAAACACGAAAAAAAAAAAGAATATATTTTTCTCTTGTGAAAAATCATCTATATATTTTGTTATTGCAATGGTTAAGATAAGAAATGATAATAGCCCATCTAAGAATAATTATTTTCATTATTTTTTAAATTTTAAATTCATGTCACTTTCACAAAATACTCTTAAATTCAACTATATTTTAAACTGCTTAAACCAGACGTCTAATAGATTCAGCTCAACTATCAGCGTTACCGCATAGATTGACATTTGCGATAACACTCATTTTTGTTTGGACCTTAGTCTGAATACGGTAAGGAATAAGGTTATTGTTTTCTTAAAGTGACTAGTGGCGATAACTCTACAATGCACTGTAAAGTGACGTAACTTTGACTGCATACTCAACAATTACCACAAATCAAGAAAAATATTTAAAAGCTCGTAAATTAGCAAAATAATGGTTTGCAAATCATTTTATTCTTTTTTTCTGCAAGTAGTTCAGCTACTATGTCACAGATGGCCTATAACACTAATATCGTTACAGGTTCACTATTGTGATTTGTTAATCACAGTGATTGTAATACCATACTCGAACGTTTATCGATTAAAAAAACATGTTATTTAAAAGTTCGTTTATTAATCAAAATAAAATTAGTTTTATTATAAACTATATTAAAAAACAAAAAAATTTATTCTAATTAAAAAAATAAATAAAAAAACTCTTAAAAACCAAAAACAACAGTTTCAACGTGTAGGAAGAATATAAAATAAAAAAAAAAACAAAAAAAATTACAAATAAACATGGTTTGTGTGTAAAAACATGAGCATCTCGGCCTTTCTCATGCTCAAACGAGTCCGCCTATCAGATACTATCAGTCCTGCTATTTA